>KK351012.1:5731578-5749835 GCA_000671755.1 Glossina brevipalpis
AATCATATGAATCAACGTAATAAAATTAAAGCACACTTTTCAACCGAAACTTAATTTTTGCAATTTTCAAAGCATCCTTAGTAAAAAGAGAAAACACACTTCATTAAAAAAAAAAAAAAAAAAAAAAAAAAGGTAGGGCGGCAGCACCAAAAACAAAAAATTTATATTTTTTTACCCTTTTGGGGTTAAAAAGGCAAAAAATACCTTTTAACATAGTTCCATCAAGAAAACTGATTAAGAAAACTTTCAAGTAAATGCTGGCAAGAAGTCGCATTTTTATGTATGGTAAGCATGCGATATTGTAAAGTTTTATTTATACATTTGTAAACTGTTAATCAAGTTAATTAAATTGTATTTTTTATCTGAAAAAAAAAATACATAAATAAATAAATAAACAAAACAAAAAAAACCAAAAGCAAAAATTACTAGAGTCTGCCTTAAACCAATAAAAGTTCTCAATATGTTATAATAAATATATCGTATAGATATATATATATATATATATAACATGTACATAAATCATATATATATATATATATATATATATATATATATACATATACATATATGATATATAGCAGAGACCTGTTAAAGGGTTGTACGATACATAAATTCATATTTTTATATCTTTATATGTGATTTTTATTTCGCTTCATTTACGATATCCAAAATACGAGACGATAATAACTGCGATAGATTTTCCTACCTAATAAATACCGTTAACATTATTACTCCTTTTTTTATATATATAAAATTTTCTTAAAATAACGAGTGAGCTCTCATGAATTTTCTACTAATTTTCGAATTTGATTCAAAGGTTTTACTAAAATAAGAAAAAAGCAAAAAAAAAAAAAAATTCAATACGATAAACGAGATTTTGAGATTATAGTCTAAAAATTGTAAATAAAAATAGCGACATCTTAGTTAACAGGTCATTAAACAGAATCCATTTAATATTGAATTCATTCTTTCTTTTGAAAATGTAATCAAAATTTTATCGCTTGAACGATAACTAAATTAATCATCGATTGTATAGTTCTCAAGTGTTACAAACTATTATTTGTGTTTCTTTTTTACTTTCACTCATAGGTATATATAGAGCCCTTTATAAACTCTCTTAAATTTAATGAAAAGTTTGATATTTTATGAAAATTAAAGTTTTTTTTTTTTTTTTTTTTTTTAACAACTCTACTACAAGCGTTGGGTATAATGTCTCTCAAAGTTATTTTTTTTTTTATAAATATTTAAGAAGAATAGTGCAACCGTAGTAAATTCAAAATTCATTTACAACGCAAAGTTTTGCATACCGTGTTCCTCTTGAAACTATATATTTTCTAGAAATAATCTTAAATATGTATATTTATATATACATGTACATATGCTACGTTATATATGAGCGTTATCTTGGTTTCATTTATCAGTAGTAAGGTATTTGATATTTCAAAACTTGCTATCGAACAAGAAACGCGCATTTAGTACAGGATTATCAATTTTGTGATTCCGAAAGTAAACGTGAATACAGCACACATCTGATTGTGATTTGGATCAAATTCTTTTTTCAATATATTGTTTGGATCTTACCATTGTTTTTTGAATACAAAATCATTCAAGTGTATGCCACAACACATTTTAGGATATACGACACTATCCGAAAACTTTTCTGCATATAGTGGGCACTAGGTCGGCTATAAGTAAGCGAAAGCTCGTTTTCGAAGCGTCAAGGATATAAAAATTGTTTGCAAAGATTTTCTTCTCTACTTTCATTAACAGCATCAATATATTTAATCGCGCGTGCGTTTCGATGATGGGATAATTTTAACAAATCTGTAATAGATTCAGTTTCTTTAAAATTCTTCTCAGTTTTGCCTATAGCTCAGTTCAGATGGACCATTATGTCTACCATAATCTATCCCGAAACGTATCTACTACAGAATGAAAATTTTTGTAGTGAATTTTTACTATTTTAACACATTCATTAATTGTTAAGTGATCCATATTGCAAAATGGCAAACATTATACTGAACACATAATGTCCTGATAGACAGTTCTATTTTACAATATGTTACTGCAACAAGGTCGCCAAATATGGACTACAAAATGGATGTCTTTCTATAACATAAGATATGCGTCTTGATAGCAAACTATAAGTGTAATGGAATTATTTTATGATTGGTTTGCGAATAATATTTTTAACAACTTAATATGCTTCTAAATAGAATTAGAGCGAATTAGAATCGAATATGATTTCATTCCATCATCCGGCCAAAGATCACAGAAGTATATTAAATTTTAAGTAATTCTGATATTTTTTTTTTTTCACAGAAAACTGTTCAACTATATTAATACGATTTTCCTCTAATTTATTCTAAAAATCTAAACAATATACGATAAAATTTTATAATCGACTTATGGTAAGCGTTTGCATTCGGAAAATAAAAAAAGTGAAAAAAAAAAAATTAAACTAAATTTGAAACACTTGAATTAAAAGATTATTTAAAGCATATTTTAAGGATTACAAAATATATACTAACAAACATACAAGCATATATATATATATATATATATATATATGTATATAAATATATATATATATATATATATATAATAAAGACATTTGTATATATTGTCCTTTTGTTAAGTATTTTTAATAATATTTAATACTTTCAAACATCCTACTGAAGCTTGGGTAGTATACATTGTATTTAATAACTAGAAATAAACATCGGAGATGCCATCAAGTACACACATTGTTGCTAATAAAGATAAACCAAGCTTGTTAGTCTCTCTCCCTATCTCCCTCTCTCTCTCTCTCTCTCTCTCTCTCTCTCTCTCTCTCTCTTTCTCTCTCTCTCTCTCTTTGTCTTTCTTTGCTTGTCATTTATCACTGAAATACCCGTTGATTGTAAGAACACAGTTAACAATTCAGTAAGTCCAGCGCTTTTTTGTACTTTCTTAATATTCATAAAAAAATTAAAATATTAAACTGAAATTTATTTATATTTTTTTAACTTTTTTATTTATTAAATTTTTAAGATAATCCTAGAAATTCTTCTAAGCCTTAGTAAAAGATTGAAGAAACCGAAATTTCCTCTTAAATATTTGACAATAATGGTTTTAAATTTAATATAACTTTTTAACAGAGTTAACGAAAATTTTAATAAAACTTAAGTTGGATTAATAATAACTATACAAGCGTTTTTTATTTACTTACAGAACTACTAAGTAAACAATATGCATTCTGTGACGTATATAACTTATTTCATATGGAAAAGAAAACACAAAATTTCTTTTCTATTTTAATGGTCCTGTTACAAATAAATTACTCAACTATTTAAAAATTTTATATAAAAAGCTTTACTTCTCATGCATTTATGCAGCATATATATATATATATATGTGTATGATGTATGTACGTGTGTGTATATATGCATGTCTTACTACAAGTAGGTATGTATGTATAGATTTAAGTATGTGTGAAACATATAATATTAGCAACCAATGCCTATATAAGAAAATGCTTTAGAAATTCTTTTTATATTTACTTATAAATGTGTATGCGTACAGGTACAAACATATAATTAAAATTGCTGCATATGTTAAGCTATTCTGCAAATATATGTAGCTTTTGTGCATTTTTACTTACTTTACTATATGCTCGGGTACCTTCATTTACTATTGTATGTGCGTATGTATGTATATAATAAATACTTTGCACATAAACATGTACAGGCATTTTTTACCTGACGTTTATTTTATGTTGAAAAATGTTAATTAAAATAATGTATTACTGCAGTTGTGGCTGTATTGTATATGTATATATATGTATATATATACATAGGTATATGTGTGTGTGGATGCGTGTGTTTGCATTCAAAAGTATGCTTAGCAGCCCTTTTAGCCTGGCTATATGTCATTTCTGCTTTGACGCCATTTTTATATTTACCGTATGCACATTCTTAAATATATATACACATTCATACATACACATGTAAGCAAAGGTAAAGAGAGACAGAAAAAAAGAAAGAGAAAGAAACACTATATTTTAGCATACGTTCTTAACGACTTAAAATCGGTTGGTGATGTAAACTCTTCAAAATACTTGTAACACATTACACAAAAATATGTTTTTTTAAGTCCACAATTGTCGCTGAGTTGTTAAAAAGCGCCTCTAGCAAGTCAGTACACTTGAATATTCAAATCATATTTCGGTAGAATTTTTCATAATTAATACCCTAAAATAAATGCAACAACGAGCCGCCGTTAGCCTATGTTGCTAGTGCTCAAAGACAATCTTCTCTAGTCTAAGAATTAAATTCATTTAGCTTAGAATGCAATAATAATAATAATAATAATAATAAATATTTTTGAAAATTTTTCTACGACATCTCTCTGAAAAGACTTTTAATAATCAATTTTAAGAAATTTAAAAAAAATATCATATGCATCTATGAATGTATACTTTTTCTTTTCTTCTCAATTTCGTAGCAGAAATTAAGGAAATTTCAAAATCAAATTGTTTGGAAACGATTAAATGATTCTTGTTAAAATAGAATACGATCTCTTTGCAGTTAACAGCTATCAACCAATTATTGATCAATGAAACTACTAGATACGAGTAATAATAATAATTGAGTGATCAGAACGAAGTGATCAGAAGAATAACTTAGACGTTAACACCTCTCCAAAGCAACTTACCAACATATTATCAGCCAAAGCATAATTTTGCTTACGATATTCTCTGGATGCACAAATCTTTTTATTTTTATTTCTTTTTTAAATTTTTTTACAAATATTCGTTTCTTCGAAATTAACTTTATGCATATTGCTCGTGGAGATGAACATTGCATTAATTTTAAATCCATTTTCGCGATATTTAAGAGAAAAATTGTTCGGCTTTCGATGGATTTATCAAATGGCAAAGATTTTAATATATTTCATGTTCTTTTATATCTGCATTTAGGATATTTTTAAATCATTTCCATAATAAAATTGAAGTAAGCTTGAAAACTTTAAATTCGTTTTATGCTATGCGTAGCTCAAATAACTCAAAGCATTTTTTTCTAGTTAGTCAAGTTTTTAACGTAGAAAAAAAGAAAAAAACAAAATAACATCGACAATGTGTACAGTCATAACGTACACACACTTATAAATATTATGAATGCTTATACATATATATATATATATATATATGCCTAGAAAATATACCTACACAATAATGACGTTGAGATGACGACTGCGATAATAATTACGTTGATGACTTCCGTTAGTGTTTGGGGGTAAAATATGTATCGTCCGTGTTTGTATTTAAAAATGCAGTTCTATGGTTTTTCCATTCATTGCTGTGTATTTGTTCTGGAAATATAAAAATCTATCTTCACCTCTTTCTCTCTTATTCCCCCCCTCTCATTTCAATTCATTTTTCTAAGTGTGTGTGTGTGTGTGTGTATAAATTAAAGATGCATTTCCTTGAAAAGGAAAACACATTCTTTAAATGTATAAAAAAAAAAAAAAAAAAAAAAAAAGAAAAAAAGAATCAGTACAGAAAATTATTAAGAAATGTTTACCTAAGAGTACAAAAAGCAAACTTAGGTATAAGTTTGTATACGTGTTCTCGTATATGTATTCATTTTTGCATTTATATAATTATGAACTTGAAATATATGGTACATAAAGCATATATATGCACACATATTTGAAAATTTAAATGTCTACATTTTGTGTTATAATTAAAATGATGAAAATCATTCTCAACACAAGACTTAATTATACAAACCATGCATACACATAAAGCTATCATAAAAGGATATATGATAATAACTTTATGATAAAAGAGTCATTTATATGTATATATATATATATATATATATACATATGTATTTATATATAAGTACGTACGTAGTACGGTTGGGTAAATGTATGTTTCGAAAGGACGAACGGAAAATTTCCAAAAGTGTATGATGAATAAGTCTTATCTCAAGTACGGTAAGAATTACGAATTCTCACAATTGAAATAAGCTTGTCCGACAACGAACTCAAAGCAGATATTTCAATTAGTTAATGGATTTGAAAATTTTGTCCTAACATTAACAAAACCGAAAAACTTTACCGTTACGTATATCATACTTACACATCTAAATTTACATGTATGCTTTTCAAAATCTTTTCTAACTTACTTTATTATATAACATAATTTCTTTTACTAACAAAAAAAAACCGAATAAATTTTTAAAATAAACCAAAAATTTTTACACAAAAACCAAAACAGAAAGATTTAGTTATACTCCACTTAGAGCGGTTACCAAACATTCACATTCAGATAATTTTAGCTTACTTGCCTAGAAGAAGAAGTGATTTTTCAAGTGTTTTACAAGTCATAAAAATATTTATAGAGTTCACATATTACCCTAAGTAACAATTCAATCATGTAAGTCTGCCGCTTCTATAATTAAAATCACGATCACGAATTCAGAGTAAATCTCAAAAATTCATCTGTTCCCCATGGTTTTTTTTTTCACTTACGGTCTTTTAGCTTAGACCTTTAAATTAAATCTAAAATTTCTTCTTACTAAAATTTTCATTTAAAGCTTGAAATCGTAAGAAAAGATTAAGTACAAGTAACAATAAGTTGGAGAGAATCGTAGGCTTAATGGAGAAGTAGTATTTAACTATGATTTTTACCCTATAAAATGACCTGGAAAATGCTGCCGAATTATACTAAACGACATGTACTGTAAGTAAATGTTTACAATTAAATGTTGTACACAATCTAGTGGTGATGGTGGTGGTGGATTCACTTGTTCGTTGCATATTTACGCTAGATTCATATATAATTCAATTAAATATTAATTACAATTTGTATTCTTTTATTATCGTCGCTACTGTACTGTATTATTGAAAGGACTTTAGGGTAAATGAAAACATGTCGATATTATTAAAAACAATAATCAAATAGACTGAAATCATAGAATTATAATCAGATAATTCTTATTTTACCAAAATGAAACGAAGCAAGCAACGAATGTAAGAATTCGTATATTTTCGCCAAAAAAAAAAAGAAAATGAAAAATATATAAATCATACGAAGCTTGCTCTATGTATCTTGAGTAGGAAAACGAATCCAAAAATTTGAATAGCGTCTGCCTTTTGCCTATGAAAGCAGGAAACTCTGAAGCATTCATTGCCAAAGATTGGATTAGTATATATATATATATACATTATTAATTATATAATAATAGCAAAGTCTCACAGATAGATTTTATATTTTTAAGTATTAAAATTTATCGACAAATTTTTGTACTTTTATTCTTCTGCTTGTAAGTCACAAGTGAAGTCATATTGAAAATCCTTGGGAATTGGATTTACATAAATCGATTTAAACTTTTTAAATGAATTGTAAAAGCTTTAGAAATTTTAACAAAAAAACAGACAGACCTATGAAATAACAAATATAATTAAATTCTATCAGAGATCTTATGCAATCCACTAATTTTAATAGAAAAATCTCAAAAGTTCTCTTCTTCTTAATGTTGTATCTCTAAACAATAAACCATTAGATGTACTCTGCTTGTTTCATGTAAAAATTGATAAATATTAAAAAGCAAAGGAGATTTACCATTTTTTTTTTTTTTTTTTGTAAAAATTAGAACACTTAGTTATGTACACTTATTAAATATGTTTTATAGAAAATGTAAGTTTTGCCTAACTTTAAAAAAAAACCAATTTGTAATTTTATTAAACATTATTTAAAAATATTAATTAATTAAAAAAAAAAAAAAAAAAATATCTATCTTCTTACTTAAAAGATGTTTCCTTTTTATTTTTAAAATTTAAGAAAAATATTCAAAAAAAAAAAGAAATACAATACAATTTTCTTAAATTTTTAAAACTAATTATTTTACCACCAAAAACATTTTTATTCAATTTTTATAGCTCACTTTTTGTTAAGTCACTGGGAGTTTTACTTTTGCCGTTTTCATCTCGTCTTTTAACCTGAATTCCTAAATTTTCCTTAACAAACTTTTGAGTTTGAAAAGCAAAAAAAAAAACCTCTGACTAAAGACAACTAATGAAGGATTCCCCAACATATGTGTCATACTTTATAAATTATGCGCATAATCTGCTAAAAGAAAATCTGGCTCAAGCAATAATAACAACAGCTACTACTACAACAAGAACGTAAACTAGAACAAGAAAATTAAGTTACAAAAAGCTACTTTGTACACATGTACACGTGTACATATGCATGTACAAAGTAGATAACAATGTTAGAAAAACTAGTGAAAGTTGAGGATGTACCATAGTAAGAGTTACCTCAGAAAATTAATTACATTTAGTTTCAGTTTAATGCATAAAATATATAGAAGAATTAAAATGAAAAACAATAGAAATTAATTTCATAACAGATAAGGTTTTAAAAGAAAAGAGAGATATGAACATTAATTTTGGTTTTATATCGAATATTTTAGTATCTATCCTTAGCTTATTTATAAAAAAGAAGAAATTAAATTACTACTAAAATGAAGATTTATCCACTCATAAAATAAGGTATCATAACATATCGTATATGGTATATATCGTATATGGTATATATCGTATATGATATACATCGTATATTTTAAAGTGTATTTATTAGCAGCGTCCCAAAATTGTGTATCGTAAAAGAGCATTACTAATACATCCTTTTTGCTTCTTATTTAATTAAGATTTTTTTGGAATCCGTATATGAGCCCTTCATCTTTTGATTTAACGAATTTTCAAAAGTATTCTAACGATAAAGGCATATTTGAACATCTTAATAGTTACTTCAAATGACAGACAATCATAATGAGTTGACTAATCTATTTCGAATCAATAATATATATAGACTTTACCTCAATACATAATTCTATGGATTGTACAGATTTCGTAAAAATAATTCCCGCTCTTAAGCTTACAAGATTAAAACATTCCCAAAAAATTCTAGATATAAATTTGTTTAACTTACTGAATACCATATAACCGGTATTTCCATATCATCATTATATGTGTGACTTAACGGGTAACATCCCTGTAAATGTTTTAGAAAATTCATTTGTTTTTTGTCGTCTTCTTATTACTTTCATAGACGTCTTGAGCCCTTTATCATTAAAAAAAAATTTCTTTCAAATTTCAGACTTTTCGCCAACTACTCCAAAAAGACTGTCTGAGTCAATTGAGTCTTTACTAGGAAGTTACAATCTAATGTCCTACCCGATAGTCTCTAACTCGTCTTAATAAGTAACAAGTATCTTTAAAAGAGTTTCCAATTGAAATTAATGTAGTCTGGCTTTGCTTTATTGCAATAAACTTTGAATAGAAATGCCGTCGAGAACTTGAAAGTTTGAACGTTTCCAGTGCTTCTATCAAAAAATTAAAAATTTTTGAATGAAATATCTTCAGTTGATTACAAATTCGACTACAAAGTTATCCATTTTCTTGCTGTTTTTTTTTCTTGTAATTTCACTTCACTTGCAGTGTAAAACATGCAATTCGAATGGAGACTTTCAAGCAAACAATATTTGAAAATGATTAGGCATTTTTATGATTACCTTTTTTTGGTCAAAAGTTGTACTTTCTTGGTCAAATTCTCGCTAGTGACAAAAATATCAATACTTTTTATCAATTACGCTTTGTTGTCCATAATTGTTTTTTTTTTATCCAACCATTAAAAGTGATTTCTTCATCGTGTTTATAATAGTCTTAAACAAAAATTGCGGTGAATCCATATTTTATTTGTTATATATTTAATGCTTTTAGAAGTATACCCATAATGCAATATAGAATCTTAAAGTAGCAACTCGATCTCTTCCAAATTTGGATAACAAACAGCCTTCGTCATAGACTCTCTCTCTCTCCCTTTTTCTCTCTCTCTCTGTCTCTGCCTCTCTCTGTCTCTCTCTCTCTGTCTCTCTCTCTCTGTGCCTCTCTCTCCTCTCTCTCTGTATCTCTCTCTCTCTCTCTGTATCTCTCTCTCTCTGTATCTCTCTCTCTGTCTTTCTCTCTCTGTCTCTTTTTCTCTCTCTTTTTCTTTCTCTCTCTGTCTCTCTCTCTGACTCTCTCTGTCTGTCTCTCTCTCTCTCTCTCTCTCTCTCTCTCTGTCTCTCTCTGTCTGTCTTTCTCTCTCTCTTTTTCTCTCTCCGTCTCTCTTTCTCTCTCCCTGTCTCTTTCTCCCTCTCTCTTTTTCTCTCTCTCTTCTCTGTCTCTCTCTCTATCTTCATTTACTACATTATATATATATAATATATACAAATATAGTGCAAGTTTTGTCCTTTTTTTTGATATAAGTACGAAAGCCTGTTTATACTAAATTTTATATAATTAATCGCAAGATTTTGCGATAAAATTTACTTATAAACGCAATAGTATAGCCGTCGATAAATGTCAGTGCTGGTCTTAAATGTAATATATCGTAAATTGAATTTAAAGCAGAAGAACAAAAACAACAATGTGCAATTGAAAGAAAAATATCTCTTCCTTCCAAATCATTATTTCACTTGAAAATTCAATCGTTGAATATAATTCAATAAATTGAATTTAAATTGATAATATATCAATTACAACATACACTCGAAATTGATCATCGTTTTTTTTTTTTTGTTTTCCTACTTCTTCATTTTCCCTTTTTTCTCTGATTACATCTGTCGTTACTTATGCATAGGGAAAGTTTTATATTTCACTAAGGCTAAGTTAAAATAAAAGGAAATATATATTAAATTTCTTACTAAATAAAGTTTTCGATGCGAACAATAGTAGAAAGAGAAATGGAAAATAAATTAAATTTTAATAGTTGTGCAACTATTAAATAATATTAAATGACTTCTAGTACTAGGCGCAATTCATGTTGCGTTAGTCATATAAAAAACTGATTATTAATGTCAGTAAATGAAAAATTTCAAGCATAAATAAAACAATTTACATCACTATGGATATCTGACTTCAATTTTAACTCACAGACAAGGGAACAATATGAGAAATATGTTTATCGAAAAATTTACATAAATTATCTGAATGTGGAAATTATGCACATAATCGTACGTATGTAGTAGTAGTATTAGTAATAGTAGTAGTATTGCGTTAAAGCTGTCAAATACAATAGTTTTCAATTAGATATTACGTAAATGAAATTAAATTTTTTTTCTTTTCGCCTAAAATTATGGCAACAACAAGCAAACAAAACAAAAATTTTCTAGTATTAAACGAAACACACCCTCAGAGTTGTTGCCTTTAGCAATTTCATCTATGTATACACCCACACACACGCACAAGCACACACACACACACACACACACATGCATACACAATATGCATACCAATGCGCGCTAGATGGCATACCATATGTAAAAGATTTTAAGTTAGTTGCTGGAATTTATTAAATGCATTTGGATCAAAAGTTTACTCAAGTTTACAAAATGATTTTCCATTATTATTATTATTATTATTATTATTATTTTTAACCACATTAACGCTAATGCTTAAAACCGATTTATAACAAATAATTTAAATTATTACTGTTGCTCGTACATATATTTACGCATATGAATTAACTAATTTTATGCATTATATATATATATATATATATGTGTGTGTGTGTGTGTTTGTATATGCATATGCAAATATGTTGTTAACCACGATTCACAAAATTTTGGCAGTAAAAACCGCAAACATATATTTCTCTATGATATGCGTATGGCCTACATTTTATGATTATCATTAACGAAGTTACCGTTTTTAAAGCTTCTAGCAAGCAATTCTATGTAAATTTGCTTTTAGAATATTATTATTATATATATTATTATTATTACATCCACATAACATGGATTATAATTTATTGATCAATAATTCGCGGGACTTTGTTTTTACAAAATTCAAATTTATTCATCACCACAGTATCTTTCAAATGGAATACAATCAACTCAACGTTTTTCTAAAATTTTACAGTCTTTTTTTTTTTTTTTGTTACAGAAAATGGTATAAAGATCCTTATTTTAGTTTATGCAATGACCTCACCATCTGATCAAAATCTTTTTCACTACAACATATTTTAGAGATTTGCAAACAGATGATAGTCGCTGTAGTTCAAACTTAGAGCATACAAATGGGCAACTGAGCATTTCAAGTTCTAATTTATGCAATTTTACTATTACGATCCTTGGCTGGTAACACGTTTCATTTGGGAAAAAACCTTCTCTTCACAAAATTTTTTTTGCAAATAATTGAATATGTTGCCTTGGGATGTTTTTACGATGGAAACTATCTCTTGTAAGTTCATAGTTTGTAAACAACCTTTTTGGATATCGATCGCGATCAGAATCATTTGTATCCGTACGATCTCATGCAAAATTAGTAAATCTTCCGGAAATTTGCGATATTCGATGCTGAAAAGCTGCTGTAAGGCTTTCCATGCCTACTCTCAGTTAGTCTAGTATTTTTTCTATCAATGACAAAACAGAAAACTCGAACTTTTCCATTGTTTTGAAATGAAGAAAAATATCGTAGCTCATAAACGAATCCTTGAAATGACATAAAATTTCGACCAGCTTAGTTTAAGGCGATAGCACTTTTTAAAAACAACATGGATCTGTTGTTAAACAAAATGTCCCGAGAATTATTGGCCGATTTGTTGTCTGATTTGTCGTATGCTCATAATGCATAGAACTATTTATGGAGGAATGCGTAAAGGATTTACATAAACTTGATCGGTATAAAAAACAGAATTAATTTAACTCTATATGTTCGCCTTTCCGTCTGTTCAGATCATCATTATAATCTCGAAATATATTTTCTAATATTTTCTGATAAGTTTCGTAACAGGTATGAATTTATAATTTTCACCTTTTTTCTTACATTATGGTTTGCAACATTGTAAACATTTCAAGTTAGAGAGCTTTAAATTGACTTTTAAATCTTTATCTGAAGATCGAAAATCATTCGAAAATATAGGCCAGAATTTGCTTATAGTAAGCAAATGAAATTATAATTGGAAATGTATACGATATACGATATGTTTAATACGATATATACACGTAATAGTCGATATATCGAGTAAATCCGTGTTCCAATTTGCCAGACAAAATGATGTACAAGCTAGCAGTAGGTATTAATTAATTCGGCACTAGCCGGATGTAATTTATTTGTTTTTTGTTTTATCCCTATAACTTATTTATTTAAAATAGTTGAGTTAATTTTATTGTAAACGTAATTAGTTTGTGTTATGTGGTTTTTATTCCAAGAGATTCTATTAGTCGCATATCCAAACACACTAACGCTACCGCGTCCTACGTAAATAAAACTTCCGTACTAAGCCGTTTCATCGGATTAAAATAGTAGTTGTATACACGAAATGGGAATTTTGGATTACATTTGATGTAATAGCTCTATTCATTGGAAAGCTTTTACGTTGTGTTAGATAATTTAAAATTTTGTTTACGTTTCGCGTTAAAACATAGTATTTGATTAGTCTTTAAATAATTACCAAAGCTTCGAATACACATCAGAAAGAGTTGTGTGCAATAAAATTTGAACAAATTCTCTAGTTTAATACTGCATCAAAAATTAAAATTTCATTTCAATTATGATGAATATGTGTATGAAACACAAACAAAATTCTATTTATTTATCTATGCTATTATTTCAAATATCTCGTATGGAAAGTATTAGCATAAAATTCATTATAACAGAAAAACAAAAGCCAAAAAACAAGTTATGCAAATTAGATAAGAACCAAAATGAAAATTAAATAAATTTTAATAAAGTTCCAAAAAAAAAAAAAAAAAAAAAAAAAAAAAAATACTTTAGCTAAAGCTATTTTTAGCTACTTTACTCCTAAACTTCATTGTAAGCATCCATCCCTAAAAATCTGCTTTAAAATCGTTTGCACTTAATGAGTTTATTGATTTCGTTTCTATTCAATAATAGAAACTTGTCGGCATTTTATTGAGTCTATGCATCAATATACAACACAAAATGACTAAATTTCAAAGACATCTTGCAGCCCAGTTTTAAATTTCAATTCTCAAATCTCTCATCTAAGACGGCTATCAAAATATTTATCTTAATTATTTTGAAATCAACTATTCCCATAACATACAGAATGATTGTCAGTCATAAGAACATATTTATATGGATTCAGCTTCTTGGCAGTAATGAATCCGTATATAAGTTATTCATTCCGAACCAAAAAGAACAATTTTTATCAACCAAGCTTTTTCCATTCGGTTTATCGAATTTCGGTCATCTCTACAAGAATCTTTAGTCAAAGAAGGGAAGAAAATCTCGTTTTATTTTTAAAGCACAATTGAATCACTAAAGTTTTTAATATTCAAATATCTGGCTCAAACTCAAATCAAAGGAAAGAAAATAATAATACAACCATATTTCTTCCATATATTCCCCAGATAACGTATAGTTATTCTTAAATTTAATTCAATTTACACTTAATGTACATTACTTTTACTTCATGTGTTCGGTGCACAACAGTTATCGAAGTTTATCGAAATTACGCCAAAAAATTATTCATACACGCATTAGTTTACAGAGTTATGAAATAAATCAACTGCACAGTGTGCATACATTACTCCAGTCAACTTACTTTATGTCATATGGGACACGTTTTTAACGTTGTTTTCAAACAACTACATCAGCATTTCACAATGCACTCACAAATATGCAAAATATATAAAAGCAAGAGTTTTTATCTAAACGTTTACGTTATAAGCAACAAAAAACAAAAAGAAAAAAAAACAAAGCCAATTGTAATGCTAACATAAATTCATAAACATTTTATGTATTTGTATGGCAATAGGAATACGTGTCGGGTCCAAAAATAAAAATTGTTCCCCTTAGGGCGAGCAAATAATGTAAGGCAAAAACGATTGCATATCGTCGCGTATAATATATTTTTGCTATGCTAAAAATGGAAAGTGTTGTTGCGTTGTTCATTTTTAAAATAAAATAAACATACGGAAGAAAAAAAAAAAAAAGGAAAACAAAACAATATCAACAAACAAATAAATACGGCAAAATGGAAATTTTGGGAAAAATTGAAAATAGTAAAGAATGTCACGAACGCTTTTTTAGGCGTAAATATAAATGTATATATACATTTGTATATATATGTATATATATATATGTATATATATATATATACGTATATATATTTATATATACATATTTACACTTATTTATATATATTGATATTTATTTTACTTATTTGCTTTATATATTTTCTATTTGATATTAAAACAGGTGAAACATTTATATATATTTCGGGACATGTGGATGTTTAACAATATACAAAGATGGCAACGCGTGTTTTGTTAATGTACAGTAATGTTAGCTCACTTATTCGGATTTTTACATAAAAATTCTCCATAAACCTTTGAGAAATCTATATGTCTAGATAGCAATTAATATAACCATCTTAGGTTATAATTTTCAATATTTTCAATCCTTTATTTTGGAAGAATGTTATCTATTTTCAAATATAATCTTTGATACAATATTTAATAATTGTTTACCAAGTCTCTGAACATATACTATCTCATTATCCTTCTTTTCGAATATGTATAAAGTATAAGATTTTGATGTGATGCTGATGCGAAACGATATAATTTTTCTTAAAAAAGAGTAGAAAAAAGTTATATTAAGCTTGAAAACCGAAAGTCTTAATAATGAATATAAATAAATTGTAAATAATATTAAATTGCAAATTAGAATGAAAATCTATTCATTTATTACATTTATCGTACAGCGTATCGTGTATATCATATATGATACAATATATTTGAAATCATATATATTATACTCTCTTTTTCCTTTATTTTAACAAGTCTTTGGATATATTTTTACAAACTTGTACAATAGGGGCATTCAAATAATTTTCGAAGTTGAGATCGAGATTTTATTAAGAAAAACATTATTTTTTAAGCAAAATTCTATAGTATAAAAAAAAAAAGGAGAAATTATAAATTTTTCAATAATCATGAGCGGATTCACCGACTTATTCAGCTAATTATATATAGTCAGTTATAAGAATTAAAATAAGGCCAAATTAGTCAACTAATATTTAACGTTTTCAAGAGTTCTTGTATCAAATAATCGAATATTTATTTTGATTTTATTCTACAATAAATGCTAAATTCTTCACTAAAGAAGATTATTGACCACTCAGGTTGTTGGTAATATTAGGCGCAAAAATAAAATATATTGTGAAAAAGCTACGATGATCTTACGTATTAAGCAAGTATGGGACTCAAGGCTATTTTTTAACGATAACTGTATAGATAAACACCAAATTAATATTTTAAATTTATTAGTGACATTATTTAGCATTTTAAAGAAATATTTGTTTAATAAGCTTTACTAATTAACAAAAAACAAAGATCTTTGCTCTATTGCACTTAGAATTTTTAAAATTTTTTTAAGGAATCCAAAACCTTTTAAAACAATGTAATCGCACCAACATGCTAGCCCTTGATATCACAATAACAAAGCTAATGGCTGAAGTGAAAAAGCTAAATTGATTTTCTATTTAAACTAATTTAACTGGAAATAATTCATTTGAAAACTAAAACACAAAAACCCTGAAATTAAAAATTTAAATTTAAATTTTATAGTGATATTATTTTTAAAGGATTGTCGACGATATACAGGAAATAATATTATCATTTGAAAACAACAGAAATTGCAAGCAAAAAAAAAAAAAAATGAAATGCAATAAAAATTAAAAAAAAAAAAATCATTGAAATGAAAATCCAATAAAACAAGATTATATAGCAAAAAACAAAAACTAGACATAAATAAAAGGTATCATAATGTATCATAATTAGGAAATTTTCTAAAATTCTCTCAAATACTTTAATCGGTAGCGAATATATTTAAGAAATATATCATTTATTTTTGCCGTTATCAAAAACAAACAAAACGATTTGTTTTTCTTTTTTTTTTTTGCCTTCAAAATTTTCAACAATTTATTGCTTTCAAGTCTATGCAAAATTTTAACAATTTTTTCGTTATCATTCACGTTTTGAGTGCAAACGCTTTTTTTCCTTCTGTGAATTATTCTCCCAACAAACACGCAATACGTAGAAACTTATAAGTTTATTGCCCCTAAAAGTATACTTATATTACGTTTGATTTATGAGCCATGTTCTATACACCAAAAAAAAAAAAGAAAGAAAAACCTATAGAGGTTTGAAGCTATTGTACTGCATATCAGTTCTAAATGTGTATTTTTATAAAATCATCAATAATACTTTAGAAAAAAGAATAAATAAAACAATGCACTGAAAACACTTTTCGATTATTCAACATATTTGTCTGCTAAATATATACATATACGTGTATATATATATATATATATATATATATATATATATATGTGTGTGTGTATGATGCATATGCATATGCATATAAAGGTACTTATATGTGTGATAAACTTTTCTATTATTTATTAACCAATGCACATCACAGAAACTATGCTCTCGTTCCCTTACGTTAACTATGACTATTTTATCTGAATGTCTGTATAGTTCTCTGGAATATTTTTCCATTAACTAGCAATAAACTTTTGACCTTATTTTCTAACCAAAAAATAAATTGAAAAATAGAAAAAAACAAACACATCTAAAAGAACTTAGTGAATATAGTTTGAAAACCCCATAAAAATTATAAACATGACTAACTAATAAAATTATAGGAAAGAAAAAAGTAGAAATATATATATATATATATTAAAATGTGTGTACATGTGTGTGTATGTGAGTGCGTGTATGTAACACTCCCATAACAGGGATTTCGAGAATATGCAAAATCAAAGAGAAGGAGAGAGAGAGGAAGAAAACGAGTCAAAGACATTATACATATTATATCGACACATGCGGAGTGATTTGCAAAATTTAATTATTCATAACAAAGTGACCATAATTTATTAAATGTCAATAACATAAATAACGTATGCGTATGCATTTTCAAACCAACATTTGCAGCTTTAAATTTTGATTTAAAGGAAACTTTAGAAAAATTACGACGACTATCTGCTATTCTTTTGTCACTTCAGAGTAGAAATTTTAAAATTTTTTAAATATATTTTTCCTATCGCGCTCTCTCTCTCTCTCTCTCTGTCTTTCCCCACTTTTCTTTCTCTCTCTGTCTCTGTGTCTCTCTCTCTCTTAGGCTGTTTCTTCCTCTCTCTCTGCCTCTGCGTCTCTTTCTCCCTTTCTCCCTTTCTCCCTTTCTCCCTT
>KK351012.1:5752309-5765335 GCA_000671755.1 Glossina brevipalpis
GCCAAATTCTTCGTAAATATGCGAATCGATTTTGCATTTTTAGAAATAGAAAAAAAAAAGTTTGCCTGTGAGTTCAACATTTCCCAAACGACTGTTTCGAAACATTTAACGTTTTATATTTTTTCAGATTTCACTACATAACACATCGCTCAATAAGTTCGTAGGATAACTATTTTTTTCCATTTTTTTTTTTCACTAAAACTGTTGTAACTTATAACTTGGTACTAATGGTCGGACTGCCATTAAATTTTGATAAATTTCTTTTGAAGGTTGACACTATTTGTGACATCTATATTGAGGGATGTGTTACGCTTAGAGATAACAACAAAAGAGTTGTTTTTATTTCTGCAAAACTGAAATATTTTTTTTACCCCAGGTCCTGTTTGTAATCTTTATCGAATACTTTTTTTTTGTTCTTATTTTTTGATAATTTTTCGATTTTTTCTATTTGTTATGCCTATATTTGTTGATTCGTTCTAATAACAATAATATGTGCGTGGGCGTGTGTGTGTGTGAGTAAATATGTAAGCTACTATCTATTTTTATTTATATATTTATTCGTTACTTATATACACGGTCCCTATACTCAGTCCAAGAAATACCATTAAATACAGACTATATTCCTTGTTCCATTTGTAACGTAAGCAGAAATGATCATAATACATAATATGAGTTAAAAGATAATAAGTCAAATTAGTCTTTTTTTCACCCGATTTGCTCTATTTTTGCTGATACTCTCACCGTTCTTTGAACCAGTTTAATTTACTTGTCGTTCGTAGATAATTACTTACAGCCCCTACCTTTATATTCCAAATGGTGTAACAACTATTCTAATACTACACAGACGCTTCCAAAGATGAAAACAGATATCTGCCAGATGTTGCTAAAAATGATTTGCCTCTTAGCACGCCTATCTTTTAATAAAATGTCATTCTTAGTGTATTTGGTATCAACAGCTGTCTAAGATATGCCTTAAAGTAAATAGATGACAGTTTTCATACTTATTTTATCTCTTTAGTTCTTGGTGCTTTATCCTTCATAACCAATTTCATTAGAATTGATTTCTTGATTTGTCATACACCTGGTTATCAACACGGTTATGCAAGCTTTCGTATCCTATAGACATTTCTACTTACAAAAAAAAACCTATAGAAAAAAAACTGAAAGGGAGAAGAACTCACACACGCACACACACACACACATGTTACCTTCACTTTTATGTAACATTTAAAGTCAGGGAAATAAATTGCGTGTGCGTGCAATACTTGTAAATTACATTTGATTGTTATTCTAAACTTTAGATGTACTAATGCGCGCACCCCCAACCCCATAGGTGTTTACATGCTAAACGGTATCTAGCTTTATCTGTCAATTCATTGTAGCTGTATTGATTATGTGCATCGATATGGAATTGGAATAAGTAGTTACTGAAAGAATTCATATATATTTATGTAAGTACTTACAATAATTACAAATGGATATACGTGTTTTTGTTAAACATTTTAAATAATTTACAAGAGAAAATAAGAATTTGTTATTGTAAAGCAAAAGCAATCTGTTGATGAATCCCACGTGAAAGTAATATAAATTGAAAAATTTTACTGATCAATTGATCTTAACGATCATCATCAAAATATTACAATTACAATAGATATACATCTTATTTAAAAGTGTTTCGTTAGAGATTCACATAAGCTGTTTATAAATTTTTGATCAACTTGATCAGTGACATCAATTTAATCATATAAATCATAATCATAATATCGGACATTAAAAAAAAAGAAAATAATAATTATAATATCGGACATTAAAAAAAAAAGAAAACGATAATCATAATATCGGACATTGAAAAAAAAGAAAACAATAATCATAATATCGGACATTGAAAAAAAAAGAAAACAATAATCATATTATCGGACATTAAGCGTCAAAGTGGATTTAATGCGTCTACAATTAAGGAAAACAAAAACTGTAACAGAACAAAAAATCTTAACAGATAGACGAAAATATATATACATATATATATATTTTAAGAATAGAACGTATCATTATATATTATACTATTATTTTATATTATTATATAATATATTTTAAGAATAGAAAGTATAATCGAAAATATTTTTATTGATATTCTTTTAGAGCGACAGCAACAAATAGTAGACTGAAGAATATATGCTGCACAATCTTACTCAATAGACAATCTATCCGCTGACAGAATGTATTGTCTAAAATTACATAAACGTTTTAACTATAGTAGAATATGATGTCATTTGTTTTGCCGAATTCATAAACGTTTTGGTCAATTGCTTACTTTAATTAACAGAACCCTGTGCAGAACAGCTTATAACATTTTTTTTTTTTTAATCTTGCTAAATATAATAATAAATGATATATTAATATATTCGTGATTTTGTGGTACATCATTGAGCTTCTTTTTGTAGCCTGCTTTTTTTTAAATGATTCCAAACTGTCATGTGGATGATGTGTTCAGTATCGCTATTTCTATTTCCTGATAGCTTGCGTGCCGTTCTTGCTCTACCAGTTGCAAAATTTCATTGATTTTTTCAGTAACTAGCCAACCAGATCGAGGTATAGCAAATCACTCCTCGCGTTCTTTGTTCACTTACAGCATTCTTAGCGTACATTTCACAACATATTTCACAAGCTATTGCAACGTTTTTACCTTTTTTTATAGTAAAAAAGCGTTACGTAACGCGTATTTCCTCAGATATTTCACTAATTTTCAAATCAACATAACTTCTTACACGAGCACAGAACCAAAAAAACTATCTTTACAAAAAATATAAGCTGAAATGTCACCTTTTAAGCACATGTTCGATTGAGACAATCAGATGAGTGTTGCCAGGTATGTAGTTATCAACACCATTTAATTGCAAAAACCGCGGAGACTTTTTATATGATCCCAATATATAATATATTTTCAAATTTTTACATTTTAGACGAACACTTGGTCTAAAAAATTTTCGAATCGAAATTATTGTTGACAAACTCTCTCTCTCTCTCTCTCTCTCTCTCTCGCTATCCTTAGTATCAGAAATGTTCGTTTTTGATCACGAAATATCAAATTCAATCAATAAAAGTTAATCTTTTAAAACTTCTTCTCAATTTGACCGACATTTACATCTAACTTTTAATTGCCATAAACAAAAATGTGTCTTAAAAGTTAATTAGTTAAAGTTAATTAATTAGAAAAAAGTTTAATTTCATTATTTTTGCTTTTCATTATTTCATTTATGTGCTATAATCTCGTAATTAAGCTTATAGTCAATAAATCG
The DNA here is from genome assembly GCA_000671755.1 of Glossina brevipalpis. Classification (NCBI taxonomy): domain Eukaryota; kingdom Metazoa; phylum Arthropoda; class Insecta; order Diptera; family Glossinidae; genus Glossina; species Glossina brevipalpis. The sequence continues at coordinate 5,755,606 of KK351012.1, forward strand.
TTTTTTTTTTTTTAAACTTTTGTCTTAAAGTTACCAAATAAATTAGTTATTTTATTTAAGGTAATGTTACATTAATTAATAACTTTTTATATTAGATTTTGTAGTTTACTTTCTAATAATTTATTTTTTAATAGTAGATTTCCTTTTTCTTAAAATCGAGGCTGCAATAATCCGAATTATATTCTAATATATCATATAATTGAAATAAATACAAAGAAAAAGAAAGAAAAACAAAAATAACACAAACTAAAAAACATTTCTGTTTAGCTAACCAAATATCCGTACGCGTATATATATATATATATATATATATTTTAAATAAATATTCCATATTTACATATAAAACGCTCGCAAATTTCATTTATTAGTATTGAAAACTCTTTTGGTAAAACAAGATATTACTAGTGCTTCTTGTAAACATTCACACTATTGTTTTAAAAAGCATTTACCACAGAATAATTTACCAACATACAGAGCAAGCATACACATCCGTAAAGATATAAAAGAAATTTTTGAAAATATTCAAAGAAAACCACAATATTTCATATGTCACTATACGACATATTCATGCACGTTATTGTGCATTTGAAGAAGAGCACACACAAGCAATTTTTGGCTAAAATTCAATATATCCATAAACCTGCTGAATATACACATATATACAAATGTATATATGTATATATGTATGTATGTATGTATGTGTACGTATGTATGTGCGTACATAAAGTTAAGTATAACATTAGTTTAACTTTCAACGTTCTCTTAGAGAATATATGCATGAAATGGATTTTCTTTTATTTCAAAATTCTCTTCTTCGTTTGAAATTTATTAAAGCATTCAAGATGAAATTGTTTTCTATGTATCAAGGAACATAATACGGTATTTTCATGTTTTCCAGGCAATTTTCTTTTATTAATATTATTACTTTTTTTTCTATTTTTTTTTTTTTTTGTTGTTGTTGATATTATTGTTGTTGGTATTGCTGTTATTGCTGCAGATCTTAAATTTTGTATCTTTGCCAAAACCAAAGTTCTCTATAAACTAAATTATAAATGTTTAAAATTTTGCATAGTTTTATTTAAGAGAAATATAAAAGCTTTTTCTATTGTTCAAAATTACTAAGAAAATCGAAGCAAACACCACGCACGCACAGCGTAAAATAATTAATCTTCTCTCGTATTCCATTTAAAATGTATTTATTTTGCATTATTAAATAGATTCTAAATAATCTTGAATATCATCTTAGTCTTGTTTTAAATTAAGTTTGAAAACTTTTAAAATATATTTCCATCATAATTTGCAGTTCTAATGCAAAATTATTTTCAATATTTAGCAAAATAATTAAAAGGCTTTGTTCACTTCATTATTTATAGCTTCAGTTTTCAGTGGAAACCTTGTAAATGACAAATTAATTACATTATGTTATAGATGAGAAAAATAAGAAAAAGAGAAAGAGAAAGAGTGAAAGAGAAATAGAAAACGAAAGATAAAAAGAGAAGGATATATGTAAAGCAAGAGAATAACAAAAGAAAATATAATTTTTTCAACAAATACTTGTAAACATATTTTAAGAAATATTCAAAATTTATAGCATACCCTTTAATGGTATAAAATCAAGAAAATATGTGTATACTTTTAGGTGTGCAAGTGATAAACAATGTTGAAGTTTGTTAGGAAAAAGGAAATAATAAATATCCTTAAGAAACTCTTTTAAGGTAAAATAAAATGAAACAATTTAAAAAGGTTATAGTAGGCTTCAGCCACATTCGGCACATACTGACAAACATAGCTTACTTAACTTATTATACGTTTTTGTTCTTCTGTTAATGGCTGTTGGTCAAATTGTGAAAAGTGATTAATTCGTTTATTATCGGCATAATAAACGATATCTTATCTCTCATAGAAGATTAAAAAAAGTATAAAAGTTCAAATAAATGTATGTATACGATTATCCATTTCGTGGTCCAGGATTTGGCAAACCTTGTTTCAGCAGCATGTGTATAACAGAACTGCCATCCAGGGCATTATATGTTCAATGTGTAACGTTTGCCATTTTACCGTATGAATGATTTAAAAACTGCTGAATCTGTTGAAATAGTAAAAGTTTACTACAAGAGTAATAATTCTGTAGTAGATACGTTGCGCGAACAAATTATGGTCGACATAATCGTCCATCTGAACTCACTGTAGGCAAAACAGTGAAGAATTTTGAATAAGTTAGATCTGTAACAGATTTGTTAAGATCTACATAAAACAGAAACGCACTCTCGACTAAAAATATAGGTACTGTTAGTGAAAGTGATTACATGGCACGCATAGAGAGCATTCAAATCACTCCAGCAACTTAATTACCAATTTTTATGTGCTCTTGCAACTGCCACAATATTGAACTAATTATTAGTTGTTCGATCCGTTTCGGGTTATGCGTAAAATGTTCAATTATCATTACTACGGATTTGATTTTTCCGTTTTGTCCGTTAATAAGATCAAAAGCATTATATTGCATAAATAACTGCTAAAATCTTGCTTGCTTTGTACATATTCGGCTTTCGTTTCTGTTTCTATGTGCCTACTTTTAGAATTGATATTACAGTTTAATATTTGAATTTACATTTACGTATTTATAGCTTTAGTCGATAATACGATAAGAAATTGTTTACTTGATAATTGCAACTGTTAACTTTTTTATGTCTTCAGGAAACGATCTCCTCTCTTGAAATACTTAATTTTAATATTTAAACTATAAGAATTTCGCTTATTAAAATTACGACTTCAATGTAAACTATAATTATTGCCAGTAAATAAATAAATAAATAAATAAATCTCAGGCTAATGAAATTACGATTAAGAAGCTTTCTTATGACATTCTTAAGACATTTCGTCTAGAAAAACTTTTATTCGTTTTTTTATTTTCCATTTTGATTTTTCTTTAAAGAAAAATCATAATAAATAAAAGTGAAATTAGTTGTCAAAATGTTTGTGTAAACTTTGAAGAACAAGCAACTTCTGAAAGTAATTAAACCGACGATTTATTACTTTATGCATATTTTTGATAATTATTTGCAAGTGTTCTTTATGAATATTTTATTCTACGTTTTGTTTACTATTTTAGAAAAACTTATTTGTTTTGTATAAATCATACCGAATTAGTATAAATCGACAAAGATATATTAATTATCAGACTCGTACTAAGTCGACCTCTAGAATGGATAATCATACAACAAAGATATGAGAGGCGGAAGCAACAATGCTACGGGTTCCAATAATGGAGCTGGTATAGTTGGTGCCGGTAATGCTAACAATATTCGCAGTAATAATGTTAGTAATGGTAACAGCAGCTCAAGGTCATCCTGGCAACCATTATTGCCAGCAACCAGCCATTTAACTAGAGGCGTCACTAGCATTCATTTCTCTATTGAATTTATTGATATCATCTCATGCTAGAAAAAGGTCGACAGTAAGTCATTTACAAAACCTATATCACTTCTTACAACGCTACTAAATAATGTAATGCTTACAATATATGCTAATACTGAACTAACATCTATTAGATAAGTAAATTCATACAACGGCTATATTCGAATTTTATGATAAATTTTTAAAAGTTTTCTGCAATAATTTTCATATTTCAGTATGCAGCGAAGCAATGAAAATTTTCTCAAACTGCAGAAACCATTAAATTTGTAAACAAAATGAAAAAAATATTCCAGTGAAGTTTTGACTGTCAAATTAAAATTTTAAAATCGATCCCAATATCATCTCGGAAAAACTGACAATGACCGTAACAATTATAGCTTTAAAATGGAAAATATGTAGTGTACTCGAATAGTAGACGCAAATGTGTTATTCAAACGGGCAGGATAACTAATTTTTGAGAATCTACATTTTCGTGGCAAAAGTATTAGATTGATTTATTGATTTTTCAAAACTTTTTAAATATCGTAAACAATGGAATAAAAATATTACAAAGAATGATTTATTGTATATGAAAGCAACGCATATTTACGTTTTTACAGACACGCTAATACGTAACCGATTGGATATATTATATAATAATTGTTATAGGGGTGCTAGAAAACCAGACCTATGCCATATATATACATGCATACATAGATACATACATATATATATATATATATATATATCTATATACATATATATATATATTTCTTCAAAAGTTTTCTTAACTTTGAAATTTTATTCCATTTTCTTGGTTAGAATAATTGCAAAATTTATTACATTTCAGCTTGAATGAACGAGTAAAATATGCAGACAAACGTTTATCCAGAGTGTGGTGATTTATATTCGAACTATTTTTTGCCTCTTTTTTTTTACTAATTGCTGGTTATGCAATATTTTAAAAAAAATGGATTTACAACACAGAGCTAGATTTACACTTAAATGAAATACACTTTGTAGCTTATAAATCATTACATAAATATATATATATATATATATATATATATATATATATATATATGTATATATGTGAAGGGAAGAAATTTCTGTGCATTTCTCAACTATTATATCATATAAAGAAAAAAAAACAAAAAAAAGTAATTGCTTTCTACATAAAAAAATAAAAACAAATAAAAATACGTTTAATACATTTATACCTGACTGTATGTCAACATTTACTTATATTTTTATAAAAATATTGAAAAATTTCTTATGGTATTTAGTAACAAAAATTTTCCAGTTTCCTTTCAAAATTCATTTAATTGCTAGCAATTGCTAATATTTGCTTAATATTTATTTAAAATGAAGAAGAAAAAGAAGAAAACAAAGAAAAAATACAAGATAAACCGGATATGATTTATAAATTTATAAATAGGCGATACTCTTAAGCTAAAATTGTTTATTTGTGTTATGAATGCTTTTAAAATATATTTTCGTAACACATTTAAATGCAATATTTCTATAATTTCTTTTTCTTAAATAATTTATCAAAGAATTATTTAAATCACATCTTTTATATGCGATCATTTTAAATTCGCCACAAAAGATTCTTTGATATTTCATCATTTCCTTTTAAGATTTAAGATAATTTCAACTTTAAAATATGCTAGCTATACATAGGTCCTTTACGAAAACCCAAAACGTCTCAAAGGGCTAGTAGTCTTTAAACGTTAAATACATGAGCTTTTGTTTTGAATTTTAAGTAATCGCTTTTGATAGGAACGTAACTATACTTTATGTCAAGAAATAATTTCAAAAATCCAAAAATTAGAAAGCTCCTGTACAAAACTTATAATATTTCCAAAAAATCTGGAATTAAAATTTTCAAATGCAATATCAAACATTGGCAGCTTACCTTACAACAGATGAGAAATCATTTTTTTTTTTTTTTTTTCAATTACATAAATCACTCTTCTATAGGAAACTCAAAAATCGAAAATGTCTCCCCAAATGACATATTAAATGTTATCATCCACCACATTCAAATGTCAAATATATGTAACTTACCCGTTATAAATAATGTTAGGTTTTTTCTTTCGCACATAATTTATGGTTTCGTACACGCCCACATTCAAGTTTTTAAATAAAATTGGTAAGACTAACTTACGTAGACAATTGGCATCGGTATGCATTTAAGGATTAATGTTGAGGTTATATCTGATGTCTATTAACAATGAATACTACCCGAAATCATTTAAATTTTATCCATTAAAAATTACTAATACGACTGATCGATTGAAAACGAAAACCATTTCGGAAATGGAATTCCTATAACTGTATTATACACACAAACCACAAATTCCTATTTCATGTTTTAATTTACTTTTTTTTCTTCGCTTATATCTTGATTTTTTGAGATTGAAATGGAATTTCATTTTTCTAAAAATGCAAATAATCAAATGCACCGAAAATACACGTTCTTCATTACGATATATATATATATATAAAAACGATACCCCGTTTACGTGACGGATCTCAATGATTACCTTCTAAAAATATCGAAATGTATTTTAATTTTCACTTGCTGAACGATACGAAATGTATTTAACTTATTGTTGATTGGACAATGACTACGAAATTTTATTTTTATTATTGAGTCTTGAGAAATTTAAAATTTTTCTCTTAACTTATATATAAATAGGAATATATAATTAAAATTTTAATAATTAAAATAATGATGCGAAATCTCGTTATCTTTTAAAAGATATTGATTTATAATTTGATGAAAAATCCTTAAGGCAAATAAACTCTCTAGATTAACTAACTAAAATAAATACTAAGACAACAACAATTTAACAATTTTTTACATATTGATTTGAGACATGATTAATATGTTTCAGTTTTTAGCCTTGAATAAAGTATGGTAGAAAACGAACATGTTGTGATCTAAGTACTTTCAAGATTTCATTTTCTTTGAATCCCTCTGAGATTGTTACTAGTAAATCGCACCCCTTTGAATAATTTGTATAGTAGTAATCACAGTAATTTCTAAATTTGTGTTAAACGTAAAGCTTGTTAAACATATTAAATTAAAGGCTTTTGCTAAATTGTTTGTTTTTACGAGAATTTTACCAGTTCTTAATTTTTTGTAGAATTCCACTTCGCCACCACTTACATTCTCAATAACTTTTTTAATTAAAAACGGATATCTACTGGATAAATTTTCATCACAGTAACAGTACATTTTATTACAAGATATTTTTCTAATAATTTCTTGGGGTTTGTTCGTTGGGTTGGTTTAATTTTACAATCCCATAAGCAGAAAGAAAAAGAAAAAAGAACGTATTATTTTATTTATACATTTTGGGAAACACTGTCTTTTAATTGCGATTATTTCGAATGTATTTATTATTTAACTTTTCTTTTTATTAAATATTTTTAATTTCATAGCACTTTAATTGTACCAATTGCGATTATTACGTTTACCATGGTATGTAGACTGTTTAAACTCTTTTAAAATACGTTAACTCCTGAGAAAATCAAATTAGTAAGGAAAGAAAACAAAGACATACACACGTTCATCCAAAATGTTTATATATAAAGAATTTTCAGATCAATTTTTAGTCTTTCAAATATAAAAAAAAATTAAGTTTTTTTTTTTAAATTCTGTTCTCTTCTTTATTTATTTAAGTAAAAACAAAATTCTACTAAAAGTTTTTAAATTTGAGAATCTAAAAAAAATTTCGAAGTAAATAAAGTCAATATATAATATAATAATAAAAGCTAGCGTATAAAAAGATAACTTTGCTTCAACATTTATTTAAGGACAAGTGAAAGCGGTTGACAGTTTTATTAATTAATCCAAGAATATTTAATCATTTTAATGGATAAAGGATTTTTCTCGTTTTTTTGACTTCTCCATTAAGAATTGATGGAAGACTTTGTAATATAAGAAATGAAAATAAGAAAACGAAAAAAAAAAACGTTAAACTTTTTTCCTTTTTATTTAAAATTTTCTTTAAAATAATTTTTATTTTCATAATTTTTTCCTGAAGAAAAAATTCTCTTTTCATTCTTACGAAAGTTTTACGATTATTTTTTTCACTATTGATATATTTTTGTTTTTTAACCTTTTGCTGTGTTTTTCTTATGCCGTACACATGGGAAGAAGTATTAAGAAAATTTTTATAAGAAGCTTTTTCGTAGTAAAAAAACTATTACTGTCTTGTTATATGAAATATTATTAAAAAAAAGAAAAATTTCAATTTATCAGTTATGTAAAATTTCTAAAATTCTTAAAAACAATATAGAAACGATAACAAAATTCTGCTTGGGTTTAAATCGAAGGACTTAATAACTAAGCTTTGTTAGTAATATTCAGTTTCCAAATTCATTACAAGAGAAACATAATAGGTAAAGGAATATGTTCATGGCGTCTACCCTATCTCAGATAGCTTTGGAATCGCGTAACTTTAACAATGTTAACTCTGTCACATCACTCCATGGCATGCCTGAATGATGATCCTCTGAAGTTAATTAAAATAAAAAAAAAACATCTCGATATTTCTTAATTTACTTGAAAATAAACCTAAAATTTAAAATATAAGAAAACTATATTTGAATATTAGCAAAAACAATGCAATGAAGTTTTCCGCTTCATGTTTTTTTAAAGACACTACTGGCTTGTATATAGCAAAATAAATAAAAACTTTGATAAATATCAACTCAAATCAATGCATAAAAAGTACAGAAAATTTTGTTGTTGTTTGTAGGTCTGGCCAGTGTAGAAATCGTTCGATTCGTCACACACTTCCACAATGAATGAGAAGCTTTTTACCGATTTATGCTCATTACATAAAGCTTGTTAAGCATATCCAGCCCATAGATCCTATAAAGTTTATCGGCGTAACTAATATAGTTGGCGTATAGTATCGAGCACAATTATCGAAAATTTCCAAGCAAATAATTCCTGTACATAAAAATATGATAATCAAAATATAATTAATTCAACGTCAAATGTTTCGTAAATTCGATGAATATTTTCTTAAGCGGTTTTTGATACAATTATGTGCATTCAACTAATAGACAACGTTTCATGTCATGTGATCAATCATTAAAACGGCTGATCTCAGAATGACCCAATTATGTATAAAAAAAAATCTTTTTTTTTTTTAATCAAAACTCAGAAGAAAATCTTATGAAAAATTTATACGTAATTAATGATTGAGACAACTTAACCAACTTTCAATGTTCATTCATTTAACTGTATATCTGTTATTGAAATTTCCTTTTGTTAAAATTTCCAGTTACGTCTATTAATTGATTTCGACAAACTTGGGTATACAGAAAATTTCCTTCCGTATTAAGCAGCCTTAATAACTTGATTTTCGTTTTTATACCAGACAGAGATTAGTGGTTTATTAATTTTATCAAAATATTTGCAACACTGAGAAGAAGACTTCAGCGCTATAAATGTATATTCTTGAAATGAAATTCCGAATTAATTTATTCATGTCTGTCCATTAGTTTGTTTGTCTCTCCACATCCCTCGACTACACAAACTAACAAATAGGTTTCGAATTTGGAAAAAATATCGAAAGTTGTTGCATACAAATGAATCTTGAAAATGTGGCCAAATCAGTCTACAGTACATTACAAATTAAGAACATTCTTTTTGTTTTTAGGAGCAAAAGAAAAAGAAACTTTTTAGCTTTTTATTCAGAAATTACAAGAGATACAAGCGATAAAAATTTCGATACATATTAGACCCGAGTGAGCCGAGTGTGCGCAAAAATTAGCCACGAACAACTAATACTATAAAGAATCGATATTTAATTTTTTAAGTTTACTTTTCGAGTTTTTATTTTTTCTTTTTTTTTTTTTTAAATAAAGATGTGTGTGTGTGTATGTATGGTAGCTGGAAAAGATTCGGCTTTAGCCAAACATTATTTTCTTACTTGTTTAAAATTTTTTTTGTTCAAGTTTTTAATTTCGTGTTTAATTATCAAAGAATTTTAAGCAAATATTCCTTCGTTTGCCTTCTACGTGTAAACGCAAACTATTATTTAATTTTAGAACAAACCTCCTGCGGCACAGTATATCGTTCCTTTTAAAGACTTCCTTTGAACTTTTAACAAATAAAACTCAGTTAGTATTCATTCGTTTATGTTAATAAATACGAAAACACGCAAAGGTTAGTTAATGTAAAAAAAAAAAAAAAAACAAAAATATTAAAGAAAAATTTAAATAAAACTTTACATTAAAAGAGCCAAGTGGTTGGAAACTATATACAAATAAATAATTGGACTTTGAAAAAAATAAAAAAAATAGA
>KK351013.1:12738-23372 GCA_000671755.1 Glossina brevipalpis
AAATCATGCAACAAAACGGTGCATATTTGACCCAAATCGGACAATCCGAAGCATGCCAAATAAAGTCCTGAAGTTCATATAAAAATAATGGATTTCTTTTTCCCCAAACTAATATATGTTTTCAGACTTTCCTTTGTTGCATTCCCTCTGTACATATTTTTGGAAAACGTAACTTTATTCTCCTTAAAAGGAGTAGAATAATAAATTAATAATTAATAATTGTACAGACATAGGAATCGAGGACCATTAAAAGCTGTATATTCTTATCCAATCTTAAAAGTGATGAGTGTATCCATTCAATCTACTTATTTTTCAAAATTGAAAAATGGGTCTAATTTTTAAATTAAAATTAAAATATATCAAAAAATGACTCACTTAAGTGCCGCCAAATTTGCTAAACGTACTCGTTTAGTCATGTCGTCATCGATACGTTCTTCAAGTTTCCAAAGTCTCAATAACAATATAACATTAACTCCAATAAGGAAGCACAGAAGCATGAGTACGAATATAGACAACCATTTGTACTTGGTAGGTGATTCAATAGTAATTGTGGGGCTATCAATTATTGATTTCGTAGTTAACGCATGCAGAGTATGGAATTTTTCAGGAGGATCGGATTTCAATTGTGGCGTTGGCAAGTCCTCCAAGGGACGTACTTGTGCAGCTGTACCTAAAATAATATTTTTAAGTTTTTAAATCGAGTGCAGAAATTGCATAGAAAAGAAATATAAAAAAAAAAAGATTGATTTAAAGTAAATCATGGAATGATTGAAAGAGCGATATTGTCTTCTCGAAAAAAAAAAAAAAAAAAAAAAAAAATACAGAGTGTTAAAGTATTAGTGTTACACCTCACTATCATTTACTGCTTGCCTTTTAAAATAATTTTTGAAAAACATTCTTATTACGCTTATAATTACGCTTTATGTTTATATCTAATTGATTGTTGTTGTACCTTACGCATGCAAAAATGTAATGAATTAATCAATATAAAGTATTTAGCAACAACTATAGTCCTAAACGTAATTATTAGAAGAGAAGATAAGCAAGAAATTATAGTTTTAAAAGATGAATTTTGTCAAGGATTGGAATTGGATTGTATTTTATTTTAGTTCCATACGAGGAACTTTCTTCATTTGATGCATATTGTATGTATGTATATTGTTACGAAGATTCATAGTGAAACTGAAAGCCTGATCATTACCAACATATGTATGTTTGTAATATGTATATATGTATGTAAAAAACTATAGTTATATATATATGCGCAAACAGTAATAAAATCTCGCGAACTGTTTGTAAGCTTTTGAATCTTAATGCATTTATGTTGAATGGAAATACATATAGCAATTTGCTAATGTACCTTTTGCTTCTTCCCTTTTTTTATTGGTGCATTTTCGATAAACCGCACATTAAAGATTTAGAAGTTTAGTTGATTACGATGAGCATGCATAAGTTGACAATGATCAGTGATGCCACTTATGATAAGGCTTCTTCTGAAGCAGTCAGATGTTTGAAGAGTTATGTTATTTATGATTTGAGCGTTATTTTTACAACAACAAGTAGTGCTTCTTGATGATACGTAAGCATTGACAGATTCATGGACAAAACACAAATTGATATCCAGTTATGATGCTTTCTTGTGCTTACCCCTGCGCGGCCTACGTCCTTTTCCTTTCGCCGGTGGAATATTAGTCTCGTTTTGTAAAGAATGCAACAGAGCCGTATAAAAATCCTCAAGGCCAGCCCAAGTATTCTTCTCAATAAAACCCTTAACAACACCCCAAATAGATTTCTTGTATTTAATTTGAGCATGGACAGATAGCATTGTATGATCATCAACGGTTCTATTAAATATAAATATAATAAAATATAAAAAGTTATCCTTTATATAATATGTACATATATATATATATAATACATACTTGACCAAACAATAATGGACTAGAACATTAAAACTATCAGCATATGGAATGCCTACGTTGACGTTATTTACATCTATAGAGTAAAGTTCACCCGGCTTACTGCAATCACGCATCACTTGATATTCGGTAACCTAAAAATTTTCCAATTCTTTTTTCATTAAAAATTTTGGTACGAAGTCTTAAAAATATATTTTAAAAACTACATAAAATATGTAATAAACAAGCATAAGTTAAAGAAACCATTATAAGCTTTTTTTTTTTTTTAATTTTATATTATATAGACGTGAACTTAGTTATTTCCTTGCTAATATAATATTTACCTTTGAGGTTTTTGGACCAACTGAAGCAGACAGTTGGACGGTAACATTTACTCTACGTGTCTTTTGACCTTCATCGTTTATTGTCCATTCACCCAATGATAGATCGGTGGATTTCCTCATTGCATGAAAGTCTATTAGGAATTTCGACTTTGCAAACAATAAATTAAATAACGTTTCAATATTAATGGGAAGAATCGTATGAACAAGTTGACGTCCTTCATGTGGTGAATTACATTCAGCTGTAGCAATAAATCTAACAAACAGAAAAACAAAAAATCGAATCAAAAATTTCTATAATAAAAAAAGGTCAGTTAAAAAAATTTAGCATCCTTACGGAATATTATTTTCTTCTGAATCACTAGAATCGGACATGTCAGTTGGAATAGTTTCAGATTTTTTACATAAACTATCATCACGTTGGCGGGTGTTCTTAGGCATTTTACGTTTGCCGTCGAATGTTTGAGAACTGTGTTTAGCATCTGCAGTCCCTGCCCCGCTGCCACTACTGCCGCCACCTGTGGCTCTATTAAGCTGAACTGAACTTTGCAATGGCTCGCCATCTGCAAAGCTATTAACACTGCATCCTTCGGCTTTAGACATGAATTCTTTTGATCTAATTTGTATATTTTTAAAACTTCCACCACTACTAATGCTGCTTGTATTCGAGGCACTGCTGCCACTAGAATTCTCCACTTGATTAATATCTAAATTCAATTTCGTATCTATGGAACTTGCATTTATCGTTATACTCAATGAATTTGTATCGTCTAAGGCTGATACAAACTCAACGCTAGTGCCATCGTTTTCATTTAATGTTGAATCAGTTGTTGGATCTATATAATCTTCATCATCCGTAGTTAGACCTAATTCATCACCATAATAATTATGCACTAATTGCCATACTTCTTGCGGCAACATAGGCTTGTTCATTAACGTATTTTGCCATACTCGAAAGAGTATTAAAAAAGTTTTATCACGTGTTGTAAATGAAGAAAAAAAGTATTTCTCTTTCAAAGTGCAAATAGAAATAGCATTCGGTATAACAAGAGCAGTTTTTTCTTTAGTTATGGATGTAACGTCTTTCCATTTAATAATTAGACACGTTTCCCAACCAAAAATGTTAGCATGAAAGCAAACGTAATTCTGCGATATATATAAGCGACCTTGTAAAAGAAGACTCGTCTGCAGGGCACAAGAATAATCTAAAAATTAATTTATAATTTTTTTTTTTTTTTTGTTAAGTTCTTCATTCTTTTCGTTTCTTATAGACGAATTGACAGACTTACCAACAATTAAACGCTCATCACTTGGTACATCTTTAAAAAGCTTTTTAAAATCCTGTGAACGCGATTTATAATTCGGATATAAAACATTATACCACGATCTCTTTTTAACACGTTCCGAAAGACGTGTACTACTTTTTGGTTTTTCCGAAGATAAATAAGTTTCTCCACTGGCTCGTATTAAATCTCCAGAATTATCACTTGATTTGCTTATAGAATCCTGAATTGAAAAGCAAAAAAGTTATTTTAATAGTTATCAAAAAAATTAAAAATCGATATAATCACCACAAATGCAACTCTTTTACTAGAATATAACTCTTAACTCTCCCTTTAAATAGATATTTGTGTGCGACGAATTTTGTAAAAAAAAATTTTAATATAACGATGAATGTTTGTATGCATCCATTTAGATCAGAATTTACAATGTAAAAAATTCTTTAAATATTTCAAAGCTATTTTCTTCATTCGTAATACTTTGTACTTCTAATTTGTAAAATAAAAATCAAAACAACCATATAAATGTTGTTATCAATGAAAGCTTCCTATTATTCATCAGGTATGACTGCTAACAATGAGGATTTCATTTGGATTTGATTTTAATATTAATGTCAAGTGTCAAAGCTCTTTTCATTTGATTTTTTTTTAAATAAGTTAACATCAAAAAACATCTTGATACTAATGGATTTTTAAATCGCTACGAAAAACGAATGTTAACAGCTCTTCTTTTATTTATTATAAAAATACTATTTAAAATTTTGAGAAGAATACGATCACTCACTCTAAAGTCAATTACAATTTTTTTTAGACTATTCCCTTTATTAATAGTTACACCTAGCAGAGCGGTCTTATCAATAGAAGCTTCAATTTGTGCGTAAATGAAAGTGTTGCACTCCCAATCGAATGTAATCAAGCTTTTTTTTCATTTAATTGATCGCCAATATCTAAACAATGTCCCGTTTTTAAATTTATTTTCTATTCTATTTTCAGTTTAACAAACTTTTTTTTAAAATTACCGAAAAATTTTCTTTCTGAATTTAATTTCCTACTTCTACATCCACCATCAAGAGATGCTCTTATAGACAATATTGTCTCAGGGTCCATAATGTATGACAGACAATAAGCATTAGAGATTTCATAAATTGTATAAATTCTCAGTTAATGTAATATTATTAAGTCAACATAAACATTTTGATCAGTCTATCTGTTCTAATAATAACTTATTTTAGTGATTCCAAACTCGCAACTATTTAAATAGACCAAGTAGGTGTGAATACAAACTCTTGTACAATTCAAGAAATATATGAGAAGGCATGTTATCTGCAAATAAAATATCCCATAAGTATTTTTATCAATAACTTAAGAGTTCTGTAAGAAGATATTGACTTGAAAGTTGACGCCAATATTTAACAGCGTGACATAAATGTAAACATAACAAGATATGGGAATTTTTCATTTCTAATATTGTTGATTAATATTGTTACTACACTAATACTATTTTAAAATTTTTGATTTAATTGCATGCTTACCTCATCACTTCGAAAACTATTAATGGAGCTTTGCGCTGTATAGATACATTTAAGATTGATGGAACTTTTACTTTCACAATCAGTTAAAGAATTAATTGTTCTTAAATCCAATCCAATTTCACTCAGTGGAGTGTTACATTGATCACATTCAATTTCAATTTTATTAGTATTAGTAATGCAATTAGCGATGTCGCCTTCTGAGATTGCAGGCTCAGAATTGAGATCAAGTTCAGGTTTGCTTGGTAGGGTCACATATTTAATGTTTGATAGATTCACGGAATCATTAATACTGATTTCGTTCGGCAATATAGCAGGTAAATTACAATTATCATATAATACTTCAGGTATATTAGTTGGTTCTGCTGTATCTTCACACAATGAATTTTTCCTGAAATAAAAAAATTTAATAATAATTATATTTTAGAATTTCGAAATGGAATACTATATACATATATCTGAAATTTTAATTAGACAATTTTTTTTTTAAATATTTTTTTTTTAATATTAATGTTAGAGATGCTTTAACGACAACTTTTTCTTAAAACAGATTTCATTACTTTTTTTTTTTTTTTTTTTTTTTTTTTTTTTTTTTAATACCCACCTACCTTTCTAATATATTAATAACATCGTTATTTTCAATTTTTTCCTCTTCTTTTTTTTCTTCATCTTGTTTATCGTTTTCTTTATCGTTATCTTTTTCGTCATTTTCATCCATATGAATTGAAGAATTTTCGATACTCTTAATCCTATGAAGTTTACAAAACCAAAAAAAAAAAAAAAAAAAAAAAAAAAAAAAAAAAAAAAAAAAAAAAAAAAAAAAAAAAAAAAACTTTCTAAAAAAGACAAAATTTAAAAGAAAATTAATAAAATAAAAAGAATGAGTAAAAAGAACAAAATATAAAACATACCTATGCATACTTATCGTAGGGATTAAATTATCTTTTTTAATTATCCATTAAACAGTAAAGTAAAGTAAATTTAGTTTAACACATTACATAGAACGTAGTCGTGGAAATTGCATAGCAGTCACGATTTGTGTGTAGAAAAAAAAAAAAAAGATTCCTCAAGTTGTGACAAAATAATGTCTAATGGGAAAGGTGACAAATAGTTACACTTGTTTTCGAGCTTTTGAATCCCTATCTGTGATGTTGGAAACAGAGAAAACTTTAAAAATAAGTAACAAACTAATTTCAAATACAATTTCTTTTCCTTAAGCAAATAGGTAAATGTGTTGTAAAGAATCCGGTAAATAGAAAGGAGAAAATTTGAATATTTTATGTTGTCTTTAAAGTCGGCTTAAACACAAACGTAATATTTTGTAAGCGTATTTATTCGTAATATATAGACTAGAGCATTAAATGCTGTGATGAATTTTGCTTATTTTTTGTCAATTTGAGATCACACTTTGAAATCCTAAAAATTTTTGAAAGCCTTGTCTAAAAAAACTGAAATTTCCTATCGAAATATAAATTCGCGATAAGTTGTAGGTTTCTAAAGATGCCATAGTATCATCTTTTATAATACTCGCTGCTGAAAATTGGACTGAAATTGATTTTCAGACTAGCACTTGCTCTAATGGATAGCACATTCCTTTTTTAAGCACAAGAAACAAAAATCCACAAATAACTTGCAAAAGCTATGTGGGATACACATAGAAGCTGACGATTACAATTATTCCAAATTGATTTTTTTTTAATCCTTCTCTGAATTTAGTGGGTTGTTTTATTACATTCCAGAATCGCTCAACACTGTACATGAATAAAATAAATGAATAAAGCCAGGGCTTAATTTTTCAAATTATCATCAAAATAACATAACAAAGTTTTTGCAATCGGAGCAGAAATTTTCATTTCATTCGCTTATATTAATACTCGTTGTATAAAAAAAAAGTTGATTTATTTAATAAGAGTTAAAAGAAAAGTTTTTTGATTTTTTATTACCAACAAGAAAACAAAATACTAAAATCCTACTGACTGAAGTGTTGCGAACACTGGATATTAGCAACTATATGTGCCAAATTTTATGTATGTATGTATGTATGTATGTATGCCAAAGATACTAAATTATGGCTGCAAATATTTTGAAATCTTTAATATAAATTTCTTTCTGTATTTATTATTTAAAAAATTTAAGTAAAAAAATGAAATAATGAAAGTTACCATTTTATGTGAACTTTTGCGAAATTGGAAATTCTAAGTCTAACCAAGTGGATAAGACTTCATTAACTATGCTTACCATAAGATCGTAAGATATCCGCACACATTGTGAATACCTCACCAATTTTTTTCCTAAACTTTTTAAAATAAATATTTACATGACCTTAGACAAATACTATAATAGCAAAGTATTAAAAAAAAAATTTTCATAATAAATTGTTTTAATCGTATAAATGTGCGAATAAGTGTTTTTGTGTTTTTAGGAAAGATGAAGAGATGTATGTAGGAATGTAACTATTCCTTCGGACTTACATTGGCTGCAAGACGGCTAATTTTGATGATAATGATGTTGATGGATCTAACTCGTTGTCTGCAGTAAGCAATTTAGAACATATAGCAGTAACAGTCGTATAAGAGTTTGATTTAATTAAATTTGGTTTAGCTGTTGTTAAGTACTCCAAACAATTGTGAGCTGCTTTTAATGCTTTTGGATGCAATGAATTACTTTTATAAGCTGTAGCTGTTGCTGGCAATTGAAAGGATGAGAACTCAACTTTTGTTGCTTCACTACTTGCGGTTGTTATTGTCGAGTGTTGGCTATACGATACTCCAAAATTCATGACAAATTCACAACAATTGGGATTTCAACTGTTTTTCCCGTGTTTTTTATGTATATATTTTTAGATGTGCGTAAGTGTGTTTCACGTTAATGCAATACCTTAAAGCAAGGAGAAAAAAGATCGCAAAATAATTGATTTTTCTAAATTCCCCAGTCCATCAAATCCAGCAACAAACGAAAAGTTCTTTCGTTTAAATGCACTAGAATTGTTTGTATAAAGTTCATTCTTTCACAATTAAAATTCCATAAACACAAATCAGGATCCAAAATATATATAAAAAACTAATAGCATTTCCACTTTATTAACAATAAAGCAATTAAATCCACGACTTGAAGTTTCTTTATGAAATTTACAAAGCAGTTCAAAAAACTATTCTGACAATACTGTCTTAATAAATAGCATATACACCAAGACAACAACTACTTTTTACCCAAATGAAACATACGGTATTGAAACAATTTGAAATGCTTTATTTTGGTTCAATAAATTTAAAATTCCATATATTTCTTTAAATATATAAATATTTTTAATATGATATATAAAATATAATTATCTGCATATTAAAAAATTTTTATATTATACCTATCGCCCGTTGAAACTGCTGTGCACATTAAAGCCCTGTGAATGCAGTTGAAAATTGGAGGGTCATCGAGTAATTTGTGTCAGTTTTAAAAATATGTACTATCCTTTTGAAATATGATTTGCGATATTATTATTATTAGCATCATGTAATACAGTATCGCTAACTTTCCAATAGAGTAGGGAAAATTTTCCAACAAAATGAGAGAGTCTTAAAAAATAAGAGATAAATTAACGTTTGCTTATTTCAAATATTTTAAAAAATATTAAAAATGCAGAATGAAATGAGAATAGCATTTTACAAAATTGTAATTTGCAAATTTGCACTTTCTGAATGAAGTAACTTTTTTGTTTTTTTATACAGAAATATATTTTATTTTTTATATATAAATATATATAAACATATTACGCATAACGAAATGCACAAATGTTAATTGCAAAGATTGAACAATATATTTAGGTTTGTTTATATTTCTTTTCACAGCTGTTTTTTCTTACAAATGCACAACAAACAGGTTTTAATTCGCTTATCCTCAATACTAATGCAAATTTATTGAAAGTTACACGAACATTTGATGTAAAAACAGAGAGCACAAAATGAAAATCATCATATGATTTCTGAAAGCTAAAGTGAGTATAACAAATATTTATGCAAAATACCCATCACGTGTTTGTTTACGTTGAAAAGCTGAAGTAAGTATATAACATATACAAATGCAAAAGCTCATTTGAGGCTGCTTTCATTTTAAAGCAGAGCCATCTTTATATCAGATTGTAATGAACAGTAGTATAAAACAAATCAAAAAGTACAACACAAAAGCGGAGTCATCAGTTGTTTTCTAACTTTTTAGCTTTTTCTGAAATTGTTCTAAAATAACTTCATCAAACAGAATATAAGGTTAGTAAAAGACAAGTATCGTTAATAAATCCAACATTCCTTACAAATGAATTTAAATGAATTAATTTAAACTCAAACATTCAAGCCATAGATATGCTTTCGCTCAAGCTATTAGTTTAAAGATTTGCCTTCGAAGTACTTGCGAAACATAATATCCACAAAATGTTCAACTTTTCTAAGACGATCAGACTAACTAGTTAGTCTCATCTTTTTTTAAAGATAGAGCTGCTATTTTATATTTATTATATATATTTTTTATTATAGTTTAATTCAAGAAGATAAATAAAAATCCAATAATTTTATTAATAATTAGTAGGAGTTTAAAATGCTTCATAAACTTAACGATTTTTCAAATTATTGGCAGATTTCAACGCAGACGCGGGAAATAGAAGATAATGCCTACGTCGTTATTTCTTCTTCTTTTTCTATTCGACTACCACCCACATGGAAAACTGACTGCCTTGAACTGCTTCAAATTATTAGGGATAAGGAGCTTGAATTGCTGTTTCTTGAGAACTAATTCGCACATCTCCTTACTTGCATGAAGATTGCACTTCCAAAAATTTTCAAGATGTGTGACATTTTTTTTCTGATTCCTTTCTACAATATTTAACGGAGCTGAGAAGATGTCTCTTCAGAATTATCTTCCTGTTCTTCTTCACTTTGGCAGCAACTAATTCAGCTTAGGCGGCTGCTATTACTTAACTTTTGCTCCCAGTAAATAGTCCCCTTTCCCAAGAATAAGAAATTGTTGTGTGTAAACCTTTTATGATAATTTGTACGTTTTTTTAAGGCGGTCTTCGCAAATATGTATGTAAATAAATTGTTTACTTATAAGATTTATTCAATATTTTCATTCATTCCATTTCTGTTGATTTTGAGGTTCGAAGAAGTGTTGTTTTCTCTTTGCGAATAAGAGCATACTACTACTGACGCATGGACATGAGCTTATAACATAAGTTTTCTATATATTAATGTAAATTTAAAACTTACGATTACTAAACTAAAATTAAAAATCCGCAATTTTCGAAAATCGTTCGCGTGAAAATTCACATGTAATTATTATTAAAATCCGGTTATAAATGAAGTTAATCAGAAGACAGATGTGTACAAATAAAATGAAGGCTTGTAAGTAAATGTCGTACTAAAGTGCCCCTCTTACACTGAAATACGCATATATACGTAAATATCTCAGTATGATATTTTCTTCTGGGGACAGCATTTTTTATAAGCTGTTACACTAAATAATAGTTTGGGAAAAAAGAAATCCATTATTTTTATATGAACTTCAGGACTTTATTTAACATGCTTCGGATTGTCCGATTTGGGT
>KK351013.1:26347-37712 GCA_000671755.1 Glossina brevipalpis
TACATAAATGTAAAGATATTCACTCTTTACATAAATGTAAATATGTTAACTGTTTACATAAATGTAAAGATATTCACTCTTTACATAAATGTAAAATAAGTTAACTGTTTACATAAATGTAAATATGTTAATCTCTTACCGTTTAAACAGCGAATTAATGCAGCCTTCGATACAGTTTTATAATATAAAGTTATATATTTTCTAAAAAATTTGAAGTCATTTCATTGGGGTCACTTTCTCTTTGTTAACCTATTTCTTTGGACGTTAATGCTGCTAATTAATGAGTGATTTAATTCAAGAGAATTTTAATTAAAATTTCTCTAACTAGCAAAAATACAATGACTAGGTTAGTGTACGGATGATGAGTGCGAGAGACCTTTATTTAAGATTATATTGATTGTAGTTTTTGAAATTTCATTCGGTGTAAATTCAGATATCTTCTTCGATTCTCGAAGCAATACGTTTCAAGCGAGGTTCAAAAATTATTCACATTTATTATCTAATCACATCTTCTTTCGGGGCAAATTGCCTGAACCATCCATACATTTAGTACTCATCGTAATATTCGGACATTTGCAAACACCTTGTGAAAACAACTCATGGATATACAGTATTCGGTGCAGTTTTCTCGAACCATTCGATACAAATGCGAATCATCAAACATGACGAGGATTTGTAGAATTAATTACGATTTTCTAGACTTTGTCCAGACAAGCTCGATGAATTGGACTTGCGTTTTCAAGAAGTGAAAGATTTAAACAGACTATATATTTTTTTTTATAGGCAATCGTTGTTTGTTGAAATAGATAACACAACGACTCATAAAAATTTCAATCATTCCAAAAGTACAAAGTGCATATCAATGAGTATGTAACCCTCACCTCACGCTCATCGGCATGTGTTCCATATTTATCCGATACTTCACTAACCTTAGGGGTTGGTTTTTCAAGAATTTGAGTATAAATTAAGGCAGCTGCTATACCACCCAAAATTGGACCAACCCAATAGACCCAATGTGAATCCCAATTGTTGGTTGCAAAAGCTGTACCCACAGTGCGAGCGGGATTCATGCTAGCTCCAGTATAACGTATTGTGCCTAAATGGCCCAACGTAACAGCCATACCAATAGCTAGAGGGGCGGTGTAACGTGAATCTAAATCATATTTGGAAATTATTGATATTGAAAGCAAATCCAATAAAAGAAAATTTCATATTTTACCTGGTTTATTGGCATCGCAAGCTCCAAAAACTGTTAAAACTAAAACCAAACCAAGGAAAAATTCAATTCCTACACCTTGTAATTCCGTTATATTCGGAGCGAGACTTGTGTGACCCAAACCGTTATAGTAGACCTCATCGATGAGTGTCTATCGAAATAAAGACCAAAACATATATATATATATATATATATATACATAGATACGAATTTAAACACGATGGTAAACATAAGCATTCAAAACAATTACCCTAATAGCGGCAGTACCCGCTATTGAACCTAGGCACTGAAATATTATGTACAAAATTGCTCGCAATAAACTGACTCGGCCAGCTATCAGCATACCCATTGTCACAGCAGGATTGACGTGTCCTCCACTTAAATGCCCAACAACCTAGAGAAAAGTGAGAAGAAAAAAAGTGTAAGTTTAATCAGATAATAATAATCATATATTTATTAGAAAAATTAAACCCCTGGAATATAAAAATCAAAATTATGAAAATAATATAAAAAGCAATAACTCTTGACTTCTAAGCGATAAAATGACTTTGCCATAGTTGGCGAATTTTAACATTAGCCACAATGTTGCGAAATATACCTCATCTGTTGAAATTCCTAGATGCCGCCTAATCGAAATACCGACTACTAGTTGGGTTCCGATGAGGGAATTATTCCCCGTAAAGTATGGGATATATGTTGTGAAAAAATGTTCTCATTTCTACCAGAGATTACTTTCCGTAAATGAGATATAAACAGTGAATGTTTTTCCTTTCTTATCAAGACAAACAGATCGAGGGAGTTTAGGATCTTAGGATCTTAAATGATCAAGTGGCCAAAAACGATCCCTGCGTTACCATACCAAAATAATCTTCATAAGACATAAAGAAGGAGAAAATTTCTTGGTTACTCTCTTTGTGTTGTTCTTAAATCGTTCACTAATATATTCCTCAATAAGATCGTAGGATCGCTAATTTTTGTTTTAGATTTAGTGATTGTTGCGATCGACATGTGATACGGTGCATTTCTTTGGTGAAACAGCATTCCTTATTCTTCAGTTAGGATCGTTTGTTTGCAATTTATTCCATGAGCATTCGAAACTACGGACATTGTGACCTTTTCAATTTCCTTCCCGACTTTTATATTTTTATTCGCTATAGATGACCTTCCCGGGTTGTAGTTCACTCCGCTGACTTCCGATTTGGCTGTAGAGTGTGCTGATGAATCCATGTTTCATTCATTTTCACGCATCACATGAAAAAAAAATTTTCCATTTTTTTTAAAAAGTTCCAAACAGCGATCTGAAAATAAGGAGGCTTTGCATCCAAGTCGAACAGAACTTTTTCACGGACAAATGTTCAGATAGCATAGTAAATACTCTGCTTTTTGATATCATTAAGGTGCCAACTATCGCAAGCAATCTCACTTTTCGGGATTCCAAAACAATTTTGAATACTTTTTTTTATGTTTTCTGGGATAACTATCGAATTCGGTCGACCAGAGCGATCAAGATCATTTATGTTCGAAGGATCTTGTTTAAAGTCAGGAAACCACCGGCAAATTGTTGTTTTCATTGGAAAACTATTGTCAAAACACCTTTCAAAGCGATTCTTGGTTTCATTAAAACGCAATGCTTTATCAACACACAAAATTTAGATTTTCCATCCATCGTTTTGAAATTAAGCAGAACGAGCGTCGCTAAAACAATTGTAACTTGTAAACTAACTTTCGGTATGTCTTGAAATTTTGACACACTTTGAAGGCAAGTACACTCTAAAAATGTGAGCTGTGAGCTGTTAAAGTCTATTTGTCATCCTACGAACTTATTGAGTGATCTGTTAGAATAGATATTTTTATTTAGTTTCGTAACTCCTTTTTTTTTTTTGCTATAAAAATGATGTCTAGAATAGTTCATGTTAATATTTATTTATTTAAAGAACTAAAAACTCTCTTACACTTATCAAAATTATTGCTTACTAATGAAACGTTTTATAGATCTGCTAAATGGTCATTGGATCTTTCAAAAGTAGTCGAACAGAATTGGAAATCTGGAGCTGACTAAAGAAACGATTCTAAGCCAGAATACTGCTCAGCAAAAGTGTTCATGAATACAGTATTAGCATAAATAAAAGGAGAAATAGATGAGAGCGAAGTTAATCTATAAATAAAAAAACAAAACTCGTCAACTTTACAATGTAAAGTTAAATCTAGTGCACCTTGACAGCTAATTGTACAATTAAGGTAATGAAAGCGTTTAAGATTAATTTTAATAATGTCGTAAAATAATTCATTCGAAATGTTACTGCACTAAAAAGTCTATAAATTTCTATATCGCATAAGCAAATACTGGTAACTTTTTTTATTGAGCATTTATGTAAAACCTTAAATTAATTACAATTTTGCAAACTATATATAAATAAAGGGATTAAATATAATGCAAATGCGTTTAAAAAAAAAATAATCAAAGATATTAGCATCTATTTATAAAAAAAGAATAAAAATCTTTGAAGGTATAAATCGCGAACAGGAGCCGTATTAAGCTAAAATGATTGTCTTTTTGTGGAAGTTTGAAACAACCGTGAAAGTCTTTGCAAACTCTATACAAGTATAATAGAAAAGCACCAAAAACAAATAAAAAAGTTTTAATCGGATCGGCCTAGCCTTAAATATAACTGATTCAAAAACAAGTAAAAGTATTATAATCGGGTCGTTGCCTAAAAAGTTTATACCTCATGTCCATCTAAAGTTTTGAGAATCCTTTTATGAGATGATATCCAAAACTTGATTCAGTTAATTTTGCTTCAAGTTTAGGTTTTGTGTCAAAGTATTCTTATGGTCCAATTTTCCTTACACACACAAAATATATTTAGTTTTAATATTTTCGCCATTTAAAGACTTACCTTTCATGGAAACGGTTGTATGGGAACGGTTTAGTATACTAAGAGTTTTGTTGGAAATTTTTCAAAATTATAAAGTTTTCGTAATATGACTTTCGAAATGTGTCATATATGAGTAATGGCCATAAAAATGGTCTCCTCTAGTCTATTTGGGCAAAAATACATCAGTGGACTTACTTTCATCGGAATACTTTAAAAATTAATTACGATTTATAGTTTGAAAACAAGACGTTCATGTCATGATATTGAGCCAGAAAGTCAGATAGACCCAGAGAGAATATAAAATTGAGAAGAGATTTCAAAAAAATTACAAGTTAGAAGGCACATAATAAATTGGTTTTAGGTTTTTCAAAAACAAATTGAGAGTAAAATTTAGTGTAGCGCTGAAAGTCACAATTTTCCATTTAGTGTAAAGGATGGTACTGCTCAAAACCAACTGATTATTGATTAATTTTTTTTTTTCGTTTTTGAAAAACTGGTTTGAAAAGTATCCAAATTTTTATTTATCCAAAAAATCGAACTCTAATATTTTTAGCTTGAAAACTATAAAAACTAGAAAATATTATTCTAAAAAATAATTCATAATTTATTATATTCAAATATAAAAATATAAGAAGAAATAAATTTAATATTAAATATTCTAATCTTAATAATATTGATAATAAATGCTTTCGATTTGAAATAAAAATAAATACTCCAGATAAAAATAAAATTCTTGGAATTAAAAATTCCAAATGTTAGTAAGATATGCAGGCTGTAGGGTAAGTATGGCAGGAAATTCCATCGAAGCTACAGAAATGTTTAGTTAACTTGTCAACATTCTTGTAGAAAATGACTTAAGGACATTTTTTGTTAAATTTAAACTAAAGTGCTGCCTTTAAATGAATTATCAAGATTTTTGGATTTTTCCATTTGTTGCTTTAATAATTTCTAACAATTCGTATTAGGTTCTTAGAAAATCTTTTTTGCATAAGGTAAGTTGATCTCATTTCTTTCGCAGTCATTCACTAAGAAAATGTTTCCGACCAGCAAATGTATATTAAATGGCAAGAGAAGAAGAGTATTATAGATAAATATCTTTCATCTCTCTGTAGATCGGTTGTTATTCGCGCTGTTATTTTAATGAGTTGACTTTTAATTATAAGCTGATCAAAAGTCAATAATATTTTGAATAAAGAAAGGCATCTCGGTTCTAACGGATCATTGTAATCTAAACTGTGTCAAAACCATATTGATAAGTATTAACTGAAAGCATACAAGCATTTGACAAATTCACACATGAAACGAAAGTAATTTCATTGTAATACTTAATGCTTAAGAAATTTGTTGTCTAAATATACACCGGAAAGAGTACATATTTGCAATAGCCGAAGTTGTAACTTTTTATGGGGAATATTTGCATAGATTTGTTAATGACATCTGATGACATGTCTAATCATTATTTTTATATATTTATATGTATAAATACCTCATATTACTTACTGTGATTGCCATAAAGACTCCTAAGCCAAATGCTAAAGCCTTAAATGTACCATCCTCAGGTTGTGTGCATGCTCCACAAGCGAAAAAATTTAATATTAAATTTCCTAATTAATAGAAAACAAATTCCATACATAAATGAATAAATAAATGTTCATTCAACAAGTAGTCTATGTCTCTCTGTTTGTAAATGTAAATGCATATGTAAATTAATGAGGATGAACTGAAACTTACCAAGAAATTCACCAATCAATGATTGCCATAAACGATAATCTTTTGATTTCAATTCATTTATACCAAGTGAATATTCAAACTTTCCAGCCATAATGTCTGCAAATGAAAGAGACGTTTTTCACATTATATTGAGTTCGTTACATATATAGTTGCTTCAAAAAAAGAAAGCTAAAATTACCTATACTCGCATATAGATAGGAAATATATAAAAGTCATATTTTCTTTTTTATTATGAATTTTTTTTTTATAATAAAAGCCCGGTCTGGGCCGCGTATACCCTCTATCAATGACAATTAATGATTTAAATTTTTTAATCTAAAACATGTTTGTAATTAAGGAGAATTACACGACTTGTTCAAAAATTGTTCTAGACACCTACAGAAAGTGATACAGTTTAAGTAGGTTCTTCTGTCCGTCTACGTAATGTCTGTGCTAAATATGCTCTTGTCAGCAAAAATGAAGATATCGGTTTAAAATTTGGTAGAAACATGAAAAGTTCTTGCACACATTTTGGTATTAAAAATGCGCCAATTCGTTCAAAGTACACGCCTACAATATAAAATAAGCTGAAAAAACTTTTGTTTGCCTGGGTGTTTTGTTTGCCATCACTCATAGACAACATAATAAGAATTTCCACGATATTTATCCATCAGAAATAGGAAAAATCTGTCACGCCCACCTATTAAAATGTATTTTTTGTTTTTTTAAAATGAAGTTGATGAGTATTAAAGATTTGGTACAGTCAAACTTACTTCTTATATTTACATAGTTTTTAATCGATTGTTTTAAAATGTTGACCAGCAAGGGGAACTCCAATTGCCTATAAAAATAGCTCGAACAATCGAAAATAACTTTTATAAGGATAAAAATGCTTAAAAGAACTTTTTGGTTATCACAATAATAAAATCGGTTATCGGTTTATAATTTATATTAAAAACATAATTTTCGATGGGCATAATACACTCGTATATTGTAGACTTCAATTACGGGTGTACAGTACTTTCTAATCAATCAGCTATTAGAGAGTCCATTGCTTATTATTATTCGTTAATATAAATATATGAGAGAGAAAATATTACACTGAACATATATTATATAAATAATTAATTAATATAATTAAATAATATAATCCGATTACTATAAATGTTATATATATAAAGTAAGATATAGAAGCTTAACTTCACCCATACTGCCAAGTATTTTACTTTCTGATAGCTTTGTTCGAATTTGCTTTTTAATTTTTATTACACTTAAAGAAATTTAATAAAGAATGTTCTATGGAGTTCTAATGAAGTATATTTTTTATTATTGTCCCGTCAAAATAATATTGATAATGGAATGGTATTTAAATATATATGATTTATTTTCACTTTAGTAGCCCATTCCTCTGCTAAGGGAATTTTCAAAAAAAAATGTTAAAAATATTCTTTTTCATTTATTATCCTCTACCAGCTGCACATTTTCACAGAATTTTCTACAGAATATGTATTCTGTACCGAAAGAAAAATCCTACGCAGCTCAGTGTGGCTTGATAAGGTGATAATTATCAAAATTACGTGATTCTAAAGCCATCTATCGGGGTAAGAAATCTCAGAAAAGTTATTCTTTACGTAACATAATAATAAATAAGAAAATTGTATTTTTTTTATATTCACCGCCATTCCATTTTAAAAAGAAAAAGATCGAAGAAACTAAACTTCAACACTATCTTTTGTAGAAGATACGTTGGAATTTTTATTGCATATTTCTTGCAGTTTATATGTAATTTTCCATTTGCCCATTTTCAGTACTAAGTTCCGCTCGTCCAAGAACTTCTAATTACCGATATCTTATTGGTTGCACTCATAAGAATATTTACCACAGAAAAATGGGCACACTGGCAGTTAGGCAGACGGACATACTTAAATTGGATCTAAAATTTAGTACCGATCATGAATGTATGCACCGTACAGCATCTCTGAAGCCTTCTTCTGAGTGTTGCAAATAAAATGACAAAATCATTATACCCCCCTCCATCTGTGCGTGATGGAAAAAATCTATATATCTAAGTTATCTAATATACAAATATGAACATATATATAAAAGAAGAACCTACATTGTAAACTATATTAACTATGTTGGTATACATTTTAAGATCTACAGTAACTGAAGATTTTTATTAGATGATTGTCGGAAAAAAAGTGAAGATTTTGTTTGCACGCTAGGATAGCAAAACCCTTAACTTCTCCTAATCAAAGGAGATCTATCTCAAATCGTCAATATATCAAAACAAAACGTAGCAGTAAGCAAGCAAATTATCGATTAACATAATCTCATAACCATACTGGACATATATAGGTCTTATGTCTTACAGCCCTTATTTACTCATAAGTCTATAAACTTATAAAAGAAAAGAAGAAGAATAAAGATTTTATAATTCTTTTAATTTCTTTTCCATGCTTTTTAAAAGAAAATTTCAGAATGTATCATAAAATAAATTTAAATATCGGGTATTTTGAATATACGTTACGATGTATGTGTATTTTGATTACAATGTTTCTCAACTAATGGTTAGCAATCGAAGTTGTCTGATCGTTTATTGTGCATATGTTCACGTTCGCTTATATTTATATGTGAATATTTTTATTTATTTTACTTATGATTAAATATATGTTTGGATTACATTTCAATTAATAATTTTATTAAGACAATTGAATGATTAGTGACTTTGAGATCAATAGTAAATAATAAATCTTTTCAAGGAATTATTGTTTTCATTTTCATTTTCGTTTTTATTGTTATTTTGTTTTAAACCAGTTTGTGTGATTTTCGTTTACTTGGAAAACAATAAATATAACGGAATAATATGGAAATAAAAAACACGTTAACAGACAGTCAACTAATTGAGTAAGATTTTTATTATCCAATTTGCATATATAATACAAATCTAAGTTCTAATCTAAACGTAAATCAATTGCATATGAAATCGCAAAGTTTAGTGAGTTACGGTATCTATACAAAGTCGTTCTTTTTATGTAATTAATTATAATTGATAAATAGTATTGTGTTTATGTATATAGGAGAATCAGTTCTTTGATCTTACGTTACGAATCGACAACCGATTGCTTTCATTGAGAACACATTGTTGCTTTCGAAATCGAAAACACGCATAGACAAAGGGCTGCCGTATTTATTCTAAAGGAGCCATCCATAAAGCTTTATCGCTTATCGCAGCTACAACAATATATAACTAAGAAGCGACATTCCGAAGCTGACGTCTGTGAAGCTTTATCGCTTATCGCAGCTACAACAATATATAACTAAGAAGCGACATTCCGAAGCTGACGTCTGTGAAGCTTTATCGCTTATCGCTGCTACAACAATATATAACTAAGAAGCGACTTTCCGAAGCAGTCATCCGTGAAACTTTATCGCTTATCGCTGCTACAACAATATATAACTAAGAAGCGACTTTCCGAAGCAGTCATCTGTGAAGCTTTATCTAAGAAGCGACGAGACAATAGCTAAGAGACAATTGGACCAAATGATAGAACGTTTTCGCACCAACATAACTGTCAATCGTCTCAAGTAAAGTGTACCCCGATCGGGGGGGTTAGTAATACAGAATGATTTGAAGTATGAATTTCAGAACATTTTTTTTTATTTGAGGTGACTTCCTCGTATACAATTTTTGAATGAATCATACAATAATTTTGATAATCTACCATCATTTTAATACGTTTTAATAATAATTTATATAATTATTAATGATGATGAAACAAAAATCAAGTATTTGGTGATAAAAAAAGTGACGATTAAAAAATTGAAGACTTTGGTGATGCGTCCAATCTCGGTATGGTATCAAAAACACTCAATTATTTGAAAAAGAATTTCGCGTTAACATTTTTTTGGGGAGAATATTTCCGAATATCAATCGCGGGCATGAAACGAATTGTTATGGGAGATGAGAGTTTGATCTATGCATAGGGCTTGGAAACCAACGTTTAATCGAGCAAATTTGGAACAAAACTAAGCGCAACTGAAACACTAATGATCTTTATAGTGCGAAATTTTGGCACACGTGTCCTTCAAAATTTAGAAAAAAATATAGTTCTGATATTCATCATACTTGTGGAATTTCACTTGAATATTGTGATCTTAATTTTTAATCACAGCATTAATTCAGTAATATAATATTTATCTTAAAGTTTTAATTTTCCATGAATAATAGAGAAAAACTAATTAAATTTTAAACTCTTGTCATAGTTAACGTGACCATCGTTTTCCTCTTATGTGAATTTTGATTATTTTTTAAGTCCAAAGAAATTTCATATACAGAGTATAGACATAATAATATGAACACTATGCTATATAGTATCAGTATTGTGGCCAGACAACATGAAATTACCCGTCAAAAGTGACAGCAGAACTCAATACTCTCGCTTGAGTACAGTATGTTTCGAAAGTAACAGTACAGTGTGAAGGGGTTACACAAAGATTGCATTTACGGAAGGGCTGCAATTGAGAAAATCTTTATAAAATCAGGTGTTCATACTATTTTGTCTATCCTCTGTACATTTAAAATTAATTTTATTTTATAAATTTTTTTCATGTGGTGTTGTTTATATCTTAATAAGTAAAAGTCGGGCAAGGGCATCTTTACACCACTTTTAGAACAATTATTCATTTATTTCCAGCATAAAATAGTTAAAATTATTCCTTGTTCTCATGCTCTTTGAGAGCTCTCATAAAGGTTGGAGCCTAATGCTTGAACTGACGCGGTCCAAAATAACGAAACTTAATTTTCTTGTCCAAGTTCTTCTTATTTAACAACTATTTCCGTAACAAGCTACTAAAAATTACATTTTCTTGCCATATAAAAAGTCTTGCTTTTCATGATAACCCTCATACAGGGCGTGATTAAAAATTTCCTTTTTTTGTAAAATCTCCGATAAATCTTTATATATTAGTTTGGGGAAAAAGAAATCCATTATTTTTTCGGTAGATGGCTACACGGGTAGATTTCTCGTAAAGTATCGATCAAACAATTCCAGATTTATGCTCGTTGGAAAGGTGACATTTCGCAGTTTTGCTATGCATTTGGTGGGACTGGAAGGGGATTATTTATTATGAGTTGCTTCCATATGGCCAAACGCTAAATTCTGATCTCTACTGTCAACAACTGGACCGTTTGAAGATAGCGATTGACCAAAAACGGGCAGAATTGGCCAACAGGAGAGGTGTCGTGTTCCACCAGGACAACGCTAGGCCACACACATCTAAAGTGACTCGCCAGAAACTTCCGGAGCTTGGTTGGGATATGATAAAAAATTGGAATCTAGGGAGGATTGTGAAAATCAACCAGGACTTCTAAGAGAGAGGCATTTTGAAGTTACCTTTAAAATGGCAACAAATCATACAACAAAACGATGCATATTTGACCCAAATCGGACAATCCAAAGCATGTTAAATAAAGTCCTGAAGTTCATATAAAAATAATGGATTTCTTTTTCCCCAAACTAATATGTGTCTACAGCTGCACAGCTGTTTGTCTTCTTCTTCT
>KK351013.1:54824-95410 GCA_000671755.1 Glossina brevipalpis
ACTGCGAAATGTCACCTTTCCAACGAGCATAAATCTGAAATTGTTTGATCGATACTTTACGAGAAATCTACCAGTGTAGCCATCTACCGAAAAAATAATGGATTTTTTTTTTCGCCAACCTAATATTTTCTTAACTAAAAAAAAAAAAAATCTCCTATAATTATACTAATAATTATGACGGACTCTGTATATTTTGAATATATTTTTTTAACTAAGGAAAAATCACTTATAATCATACTATCAATTATGACGGATTCTGTACATTTTAAATATATTTTTTTTTAACTAAGGAAAAATCGTTCAAAATGTAATATCGCGCGTGTGCTCGATTCGAATATATTTTTTATTATATCTTAATCTTTAAATTAAGAGACAGCATCCGCGAACCATTTAAATATGGAACAATTTATTATATTTGATTAAGAAATATAAAATAAATTTTCGGTTCGGCTTATACAAAATCTCTGCATAACTGCCACCTACGCAGTAGATTTTTGAAAAATATTTTTATATATTTAATCTATATATAAACGAACACTTATTTGTTTGCGAATCATTTAATCTTTCTAATGTTAATCACATACATGTTCGATGGAAAAATTCATTCTCATCTAAGGAATTGAAAAGTTGCTATTAAAGGAAGAGTTATTGCCAGTTATCTGATATGACGGGTTAGAGAGCCTTTTTTTTTTGATGAAGCATCGCCGAACAATAAAACTCAAAATTTGCGAAATCATTTCGTACTTAGCTTAGGAAAAAAAAAAAAACAAACAATAAAAAATATCTAAAAAGTATTTTTCTCAAATTTCTGTTCATTATATCAAACGCAAGAAAAAGCAGGGTCAGGATACATTTATATACAAATAAACCGCGGAATTTATGTATTCTCGGAAAGAGCAGGGTCAGGATACATTTATATACAAATAAACCGCGGAGTTTATGTATTCTTGGAAAGAGCAGGGTCAGGATACATTTATATACAAATAAATCGTGGAATTTATATATTCTCGGAAAGAGCAGGGTCAAGATACATTTATATACAAATAAATCGCGGAATTTATATATTCTCGGAAACTCAACGAATACAATCGCTAGCGATAGACGATGGGTTCAATAAAATTTTTTATTTTTATTATTATTATTATAAGTTATTAGACCAACGAGATGAATTTATAAAATTTTCTCTTTCTTTTCCTTTTTCTAATTTCCTTGAAATAAAGGTCAGTACAGCACCATCTCCACAAAGCAAACATTTATGGAAGGGCTGCATTTGCGAAACCCTTTATATATTCTTTACTTATGAGAAGATATGCTCTGCTCATATCATTCATGAAATTCTTTTTTAATTTTTTCAATTGAATGTTTTACAACTAAACCTGCTTTTATGCTATTTTTTTTATGCGTTTTTTTTTTAAATTGTGGGTTTCTTGTTATACGAGCTATTTTGTTTGTGCGATTTGTTTTGTCCGACTTCTTTTGTGCGGTGCATGAAAATTTATGTATAGAGATTCTGTACGCTCTATGTAATCTCGTCGCAAGGCTGCATCGATGTCAACAGTGTTGATATATTTTCATAAATATAATGTTTTTTTTCTATCACGGCGTATATACCAATTGCACCAGTCATTTTTAGACCTATTCGATCAACTTATTGCAATAGGTACATATTTCGTAATAGCGGATAAAACATTTTCACAGGATTCCATTAATATTAGAAAAATATATATTTTTTTTTTTGAATAGATAATAATTCCGAAAGTGTAGTTTGATATTCCAAATAGAGCTTCGATCGCGTATATTTTGCTGTCACGACGTTTGCAAGCTGCTAATCAAACGGCCGTCATCGCAAAAACTTATCATCGACTACATGGTAACACAGAATGAATTAACTCTTAAAAAGATACAAGGGATTACGAATCAAGTCATTGCAAGAGTAAGCGGGTTTCGGAGTGCAACAAGTACGATTGAATTATGAAGATTTGAAAGAAAATCTTTATGTTTCAAGTAAGAAATTAAAATTTTTTCAAAAATGATTCCATTTTTATTATTTAATTATATCTTTTGTTTAGAAAACACTTTCTCACTACCGCGTAAAGCTTTGACATAACTTCTAAGGGGAATTTTTTTATGCGATTCCACTCTGCGATATAAAATAAATTTTCTTTTTATTTGCTTGTGAAAAATTATACTTATTATGGATATTTATGAAGTTTCTGAATACTTTGTTTGGCTGTTTTTTTTTTCTACGGTTCCCATTTACAGCACAAGGAGAGGTTTCTCCGTATATACATATACATATATATATATGTATATGTATGCATGTATGAATGTGTTCATATGTTGTGTAAAACAAGTTCAGCAAACGATGCACAAAGTCTTCTTAGGTTGCAATTAGTTGTTAATAATGACAAATTAAGTAATTAACACAACGTTAAGAAAAAAAAAAATTTAATATCGTGCTGCATCATGGAATATATAGAATAATATTTACTTCTAAGCAGTACTACAATGAAAAGCTGGCAAGAAATTGTAATCAATTCGGATTTTAGTTTTTTGTTTTAAAACCAAAGAAATCATGGAACGATGTAATGGTTAAATAAATAAATTTTAAATAAATTGAATATAAATGAAAAATACCGTCAAAAATTTATTAATTAAAATTTTTCTAAAATATGATGACACAATGAACGCATTAGCTCTCTGTAGTATAGATTACATCATGTCATTATATCACATAAAAACTGTTACTATAGAGTTGTGTATCTAAAATTTTGACATAAAACAGTTGTAGAATAATACTCCTAAACAAAAATCCATCAGCATATAGTCTAGTAATGTAGCTTAGCTTAGTCCCTACAACACAGCACCGAATCCTTAATTTATAAAAGCCAATAAGGATTCATAGTGAAGTAATGAAAAATTATGGTTAGTCAAACAATTTTGAATATATACATACAAACGTACATACATACATATATATACACATACACATATATAGATATATGTATGTATATATATATTAATTTTCAACTTCTCAACCATTATTGCTTGATTTACGAACCAATTTCGTAGATTTTTGAGAGCAAAATAAACAAAAGATTAAAGTCACAATTTTTTTTCTTCTAACCATTGTTTAGATTCGCGATTTCTTAGGCGGACAGAGCCATACGTATGTATCGTAGTCTATATTTCTTTCCCCTCCCTAAATATATTAGTTTGGGGAAAAAGAAATCCATCCAATCTTATATGAACTTTAGGACTTTATTTAACATTTCGAATTGGAGAATAATGGATTTCTTTTTCCCCAAACTAATATATTCAAAGTTAGTTTATGTCGCTTCTCAAACGATTTCCTAAGATTTGATTAATCTACCTTTTGAAGGCATAACAAAATTTGAGAACAAGAGAGAGAGATTTTATGCTTAACGTTTTGTAGGCAGACTTACGCAGTGGACCCGCAATCAATATATACAAAGTTTTTAAAACCCTACTTGAGATTTCAACAGACCGGAAGACGGACGGATGGGAAAACGAATATCATTTCTGTTTCCCATGTCGCTATTTTTGATAATCGAAGTTTCAACCGACAGATGCACGGAGAAATGCAAAACCGTATATATCTGAATCTTTCCTAATCTTCGCGTTGACATTATTTAGAAACACTGGTTGAAATTTCAACAGGAAGATACATGAACGGATGCGAAAACGTATATATCTCAATCGTTTTTATTCTTTATGTGGACAAACAAACAAAAATGGATAACGCATATATATATATATATATATAATCGTATATTTCCTAATCGTTTATACTCTGATATTGTTTCGAATTCAAGGAACAGAAAAATTGAGAAACACAGACGTAACGTAAATATGTCCAAATGGACAAAACTATCGCACCCTTTTCAGAAAATCAATTTTTTTTTTTTACTAACTTTAGTTGATCTCTTAAATAACCAAGAATGGGCGTGGCAAAATTGTAAAAGGTGCAAAAATTTGATTTGATTTGATTTAATTTTTCCAGCCTAGTTGTACAGCAGTATATGGGTTCTTGAAATTTTAAATTTTATGTTCATTGAAATACATTTTTCAAAAATGGCACGCGCAATATAATTTCAAAATTTTCATTCCTTTTATTCGGTATTTTTGAAAACATTTTTAAAGCAACGTTTATAACAGAAGCACGGGGAGATATTTGATAAGTAGAGAAAGTGAATGTGACCGTAGCCTGAAGACGTGTGTACCCAATCCGTCTGTGTTATATCTTTGACGGTCAAGCATTCAGTACAGCTACGACCGTGTGTCTTTATAGCAATTAAAGTATGATCTACAACATTGAGAATTCAGCCAGAGTGTATGGAGTGTTTGTCTACTATTTATTACTATTTTTATAGTCGAAATTTGCATTTTTTATTCACTAATTTTTTTTATTCGCTAATCAAACAAATATTAAATATTTTTAAAATTTCTCCCTGTACTTCTCTAACGGCGGATATGAAGATTAAGTGTTTTTTTTTTTGACTCAAAATTGCATCAGCTGCATTATGTAAGCTTTCTAATTTGAGAACTGAGCTTCGGATGTTGTCATTTTTAGAAATTTTTCAAAAAAAGTTTTTTTTTTAATCCTTAATACTATATTGTACTATTGCCTTTCTTTCTGTGCAAAATACAAAAAAAAAATTAACGAAAGACGCTTGCTTTGAAGTTGTTGCAGTGACCCCCTTTAAGCGCTTCTACCAAGCACGCTAATATAATTTTAGGCTTATTGCCAGAGATAAAAACAAAAAAAAACGAACGGATACATAACGGAATAGGCTTCTCAAGTCTTCGATGCTCAAAGGGTTAGAGTTACTATGTCCGAATCCAATTTTCATAGCATTTCAAGTCTCTTCTGCTCAAAAGGTTAGAGTTACTATGTCCGAATCCAATTTTCATAGCAGAACCGAATGAAATGTACCATAAACGAATGCGACTTAAATAATTCAGACTAATTTTTACAGACTTAAAGAAAAGATTTTCTTACCGCCAAATCCTCTCAACAAAAAAAAAAACTAAATTTACTTTCGCACTTTTTACTATAAGCCTGTTGTGTAAACCTCTTGTCCACAATAGATGGGAATTAAGTAATCAATAAAAGCGTGCTCATATTATGCATTCTTATCATCTTCCATAAATTATCATAAATAATATAATAAATACTATGTATAGTATAATAATAAGTATTTTTTTTTTAAATTTGTTACTTTCTAGAGTTACTTTGTTTAGCATATAAGCCTTTAATCGAAAGGCATGCACACACAATCCGAATGCTTACCTTTCCCTCTTTATGTTAAATGTGTAAATGTGGTCGTAATATCAAACACAATTAAAATAAAAATAAAACAAAAAAAAAAAAAAAGGATATTTATGATAAGCACAACAACAAGAACAACAACAGGTTGTTAATGATAATTCGTTTTGTGAGTTTTCCGGGCTTGTTAAAGTCTTTGACAGGCACTTTTAATGTAATAATATCATGAAATAATTTTTATTAATTTTTTTTTTTTTGAATAAAATTATTTTTTTTTTACTAAAATTATTAGAATTATTTGAGATTTACGATCTGCGCTCCTCAACTTTTCAAAATAAACTGTTTGCAATGAAAAAAATCACAAATATGAAGACAACATTACGTTGTAGCACAAACACTTCTACACGTTTATGAAACAACAGCGATAATAATTAACAACAATTGTCCGCCACACTGAATATGACGATCATACATACGTATATACGTTCGTTTGACTAGAAGAGAGAAGAAGAATATATTTATAAACTAAAAGAAAATAAAAAAAAAAAAAAAAAAACAAAATTGAGGTAGAACGCGTTGGCAATGATGTGCTCACTCACTCACTGCTTAAACAGGTTGTTTATGAGACTCATGAGACGACTCTTAACAATAAAAACAAAAAAACAAAAAAATATATTTCACTTTTAAGCGATCTTTTGTGTTTCATATATATATATATATATATATATATATATACGGAAAATAACGAGCGTTTTTCTTTTGAAAAAATCATAAATAATTTATAAAAAATAAAATTTTTATTTTATTGTAAAAAATATTTTAAAACCAATAAACCTTTGGAGTGACTCAGTTAAGTTCAAACTGTGAAAGCACAATCATGACAACAAAAAACATACCTATAAAGACACAAAAAACGATGTATAAAATTTGTTTTTTTATTAAAAATTATTTTAACCCAATTTTAATACATTCCGATAAGGAAGCATTTCTTTTGTTAAATAAAACACACACACACAACGAATTTTATATCTTTTATTGAGATATGTCTCGCATTTTTTAGGGAGAAAACCCAACTATACCCGAACAAGTTTTTAATGATTATTTCGGTAAGATGCTTGACTTACACTAGGAACTCAGAGTTTTTAATATTATTTTTTAATAAAAGTTGACCAGAGTAGTCTCGCTTAAAAATCACCACATAACAGAATTGACTTCACTTGCAAAGGACCATTTTAGAAAATCAGAGTAGTCTCGCTTAACAGAATTGACTTCACTTATAAGGGACCACTTTAGAAAATCAGAAAATCAGAGTAGTCTTGCTTAACAGAATTCACTTCACTTATAAGGGACCATTTTAGAAAATCAGAGTAGTCTCGCTTAACAGAATTGACTTCACTTATAAGGGACCATTTTAGAAAATCAGAGTAGTCTCGTTTAACAGAATTGACTTCACTTATAAGGGACCATTTTAGAAAATCAGAAAATGAGAATAGTCTCGCTTAGTAGAATTGACTTCACTTATAAGGGACCATTTTAGAAAATCAGAAAATCAGAGTAGTCTCGCTTAACAGAATTGACTTCACTTATAAGGGAGCATTTTCGAAAATCAAAATTTTTAATATAATTTTTTAATAAAAAAATTGATCTATATCCGCTCATTTCTAATATTAATCATAATCCTTTTTGTTTTTAATATAAAAAAAAAAATTGATTAGCGTGGCCTCAGTTTCGTTTCGAATGCTAATTTTAAGATCTTGAGTTGTGTTTACCGATTACTGATAAACACTTTCACTTGCACATCAAGTCGAAATTGCAAAATTTTACTGACCCATTAACCCCACTGTTACGCACACAATATTAATAAACTTATTCTCTCTAACACACGCAAAAAAACAAATGGACATGTCTGTCCAGTTCTCCAAGAATTTAGAATACTTTGAAATATATATGAATGTGTTTGGGTTAATTAATTAGGAACTAAGAGATTGCATCGGTTTCTATTAAGAATTTTTAAATCGATATGTGAGGTTAAAAAAAAAATTTTAATTTTAAAATCTACTTCACAAACGAAAATCAAAAACATGTCCTAAAATTTAGATAAAAATTTCTTTTTATTTTTAATTTCCGTACCTACGAATCAGTTCTAATTCTAGCAAAATTTAAAGACAGATTTCAGAGTTTTATTATAGAATTTCATATGTTAAGATTTGTGTTTCTATGTTAACTTTTTCTCTAACAGTAATGTCGTTTACTCATGCATTACTTTAAATACAATTAACGTATATTTCTTCGTAAGTAATTTATAATTATTTTATTCTTTTTATAAAAAAAAAAAAAAAAAAAAAAAAAAATAACTCTCCTTCACTTTGTATAACAACAATTGCTCAATATTTTTTGTGTTGATTATTATTATTATTAATTATTTCCCGAGATGAAAATAAGTGCTTGTATTTGAAGTTAATTAACATAATCTTTGCCGGGGAAGTATATTAGATCGTAAAATGTTAATATAACCTAAATGAGAAAGCTATACGATAATCGCTTTACGATCTAGGTTTAATTCTCTTTTATGGAGTGACACAATAGAGAGCGAATTTGCTTTCAATTAACTAAGAATGGCCGGAATAGATTAATCCGAACAATTATATTTTCTTTTCGAGTTTTAGTATTTAATGCATCCGATAAATATTTTGTATTATCTTTCAAAACCCCCACACTAGTGAAAATATAGTGAAAATTTCAGACATTTTTGAAGAGATTTAGGTCCTGTGGCAGTGACAAGAGAAAATGGATGGATGTATGGATAGAAGAAAAGGTGATGGGATACTAATGTTAAAGAAGGTTTATTAAGAATTCCTTTAAGTCTTACAAAAGAAAAATGTTTGGAAAAATATTAAAAAAAGGACAGCATCGTAGCCCGATCAATTTAAGAGGCTTCGCGGCATGTAGTGTAACTGGATCAAATTTAAATTTAAAAGAAAAAAAACAAAATCATCTCTATTCTACATTCCTATACCTGATGAAGCAAAGAACCGATTCTGAAAATTTTGACTTTTGTGTGATTGAAGAGCATTCGAATGAAAAAGCTCGGCTTTTAGCAAAGAAAAAAAAAGCGATACTCGTAATAAAAAACGTTCAAATTTCATTAGATAATATTAGTTTGTGGAAAAAGAAATCCATTATTTTCCAATTCGAAATGTTAAAGTCCTGAAGTTCATATAAGATTGGATGGATTTCTTTTTCCCCAAACTAATATTACATTAAAAGCATTGTAACAAAATTCGAATAAGAGGAATGAAAATTATTCGAGTTATGCTGCGCGTCGCCTTGAAAAAATGTGTTTCGAGATCGAGTTTTGGTTTCTTGGTTTGGTTAAATTAACATGCCCCCGAAAGTACGAGGATGATCATAAGAATTACAAAAAAAAAACGAAGTAAGAAAGTTACATTCGGCTTTGCCGAATCCATTATACCCTTCATCTAAATAAAAGTTCGAAAAAAAATTTAAATTTCAATACTGTATAATATTAAGTAGGCGAGGCAAACTTTTCCATTTTTATGGAAGACATTTTTTTTGCAGTTTATGAGTAATGAGCAAAGCATCCAGAAAGCAGAGTTGCTTTCAATTTATGACCGATTTGACCGATTTTTCCTAATTTCAATAGAGATTTATGAGTAATGAGCGAATAATTCAACTTTCTTCCTTTCTCTCGAAAACACAGGTTTTCTCAGCTTGCATTCTACTGTACACGTCTCCTTTTACCTATTGGCCCATTATCAATACCAATGTTTCTGTCAAATTTGAAACCTATTTCTTCATTTTTGCAAAGAATGTATACCACAGATATTATACACAAAGCCGGAGAGACAGACAGAGGCACATGCTTAAGTCGATTCAAGATTTTATGCTAATCAAAAACATATATACTTTGTGTTCAAAGCAAATTTTTGAATGTTGCAAAGAAATTATTAAAACAAATATATCTCCATTCTTCGGTGGTGAGTATAACAAATAATTGAAGGCCATCCAAATACTTGAAATGAGTTTAATTTCTATTTCGTTTTGTAAACATAACAAATAAAACAATATATTATAATTTCCCATAGTTTATATTAATTGAATTAATTGTAGCATATTTAGAGGCAACTTATTTTTAAAAGTTTGTATTGCCATACGTAAATAATTTTCGGATACTCATTTACTGAATTGTAAGAGACAATTTTTGAGGAGAAGCGCAATGGAAGAAGAAAAAGAAAAGCAGGAAAAGGAAACCAAAAAACAAAAGAAAGTTCGTTCTTTTAAAGAAAGAAATTTCTTGTCTGGAAAAATAAAGAAAAAAAGGAAAGAAAAGAAAAACAAAGCAAAAAAGAGAAAAAAGAGAAGAAAACAAAACTAAAGAAAAGGAAAGTATGGAAAAGGAAAGAAATGAAAAGAAAGGGAAAAAGAGAAGAAAGACAAAGAAAACAAAGTAAAAAGAAAAGAAAAGAAAACCAAACAAAACAAAAGAAAAGAAAGGAAAGGACAAGAACTAAAAATTAAAGAGAAGAAAAGAAAAGAGAAGAAAAGAAAAGGAAAGAAGAGAAAAGAAAATCAAAAGGAAGAAAGGAAAGGAATAGAAAATAAAAAAAAGAAAAGGAAAAGAAAAAAGGAAAGAAAACGGAAGAGAAGAAAGATAAAGAAAACAAAATAAAAAGAAAAGAAAAGAAAGCCAAGCGAAACAAAAGAGAAAAAGGGAAAGGAAGGGACAAGAACGAAAAATTAAAGAGAAGAAAAGAAAAGGAAAGAGAAGAAAAGGAAAGGAAAGATAAGAAAAGGAAAGAAAAGAAAAGGGAAGAAAACAAAAGGGAAGAAAAGAAAAGGAAAGACGAGAAAGGAAAATAAAAGGGAAGAAAGGAAAGAAATAGAAAAGAAAAAATGAAAAGAAAAAGAAAATAAAAGAAAAAAGAAAAGAAATCGGAAGAAAAGAGAAGAAAAGCAAAGAAAGGGAAAGAAAGGAAAAAAGAAATGAACACGTTTCTCTTTAAAATTCATTTTCTTTGATGACGGAGAAAAAAGAAAAAGAAGAGAGAAGAAAGGAAAAAAAATAAAAGAAAAGAAATCTGAAGAAAAGAGAACAAAAGCAAAGGAAGAAGAATAAAGAGAAAAAAAGGAAGAAAGAAAAGAGCATATTTCTCTTTAAAGTTCATTTTCTTTAACGAAGGAGAAAAAAGAAAAAGAAGAGAGAAGGAGAAGAAAGGAAAAGAAAAGAAAATCAAAGAAAAAAGAAAAGAAAACGGAAGAAAATAAAAGAAAGGCAGAGAAAGAAAAATAAAGGGAAAGAAAGGAAGAAAGAAACGAACACGTTTCTCTTTGAAGTTCATTTTCTTTGATGAAGGAGAAAAAGAAAATAGACTTCTCTAGACTTCTTTTTCATTATTAGTTAGGATGAGATGAATAGAGAGAGAAGGAAGGAAAAAGAAAATAAAAAAGCAAACAAGACAAAGAGAAAGGTTATGAATGGAAAGAAAAGAGAAGAAAATTGGCGCCACTTGGTAGTCTGAAAAAAATTCAGTCATTTGCGTCCCAAACTCTAACATTTGCTACATTAAATATTAATGGAACCTCGCATCTTTTCGCATTTTAGTGATTGAAAATATTAAATGTTTGCTTTAATAAATATTGAAATAAATATTAAATCTATTCCTGTATTTTACAAAATGTTTTTTGATTCTCTTTTATGTAGAGTAAGGTTGATACTGAATTATTACATTTTTCATTGAGTCGCTTTATTTTCTTTTACTGTAACTTTCTGTAACTTATATTCCATACCTTCTGCCTCTATTTGCAGCTGTGGACAAATTCTTACAATAGAACACCTTCTTTGCGATTGCATAAATCTTACTCTTATTAGAAGAATCGTATTCGGATCATCCA
This sequence comes from Glossina brevipalpis, assembly GCA_000671755.1. Taxonomy (NCBI): domain Eukaryota; kingdom Metazoa; phylum Arthropoda; class Insecta; order Diptera; family Glossinidae; genus Glossina; species Glossina brevipalpis. The sequence goes on from KK351013.1 coordinate 66,028, forward strand.
ATCCCATGGATATCCTGAAATCAGCTACCGAGCATAACATCAATTTAATATATAACTTTACTAAATCTACTAAGCTTACTATTTAACATAAGTTTTCTGAAAAAAGAGCCGATAGCCTATGATTTAATTAATTTCTCTAGTCTAAGAATTAATTTCATTGGACTAGAAAATATAATAATAATAATAATAATATATTCCATACCAGATTCTATTTGTAAACAAATTGCATTCAGGTATGGCAATACTATTCTAATTCTTAATTGTCTTTGATAATTGTCAAAACTCAAACTCATGCATGAAGAGGAAAATCATTAAATTTGTTGCCTCTGTACAGCGAACGCATTAATAAACAAATTAATGCATAATATAATATTTACATAAAAAGCCATTAAAGAAAACAACAAGAAGACATACTAGATAGTTAATAGTTTGTCGTTTATGATGTTTTTTTTTTTATTTTATTTATCGTTCACGTTGAAAACAAACATAAAATGCCTAACTGTTCTCTTATCAGCACCAACGCAAAAAAAGAACAAAAAAAAAAAATTATCTGAAGAAATGTATTTACATTAAAATTTTGCAACACTTGTGTAAATAAATGTTCGTATAAGAAGAAGGTTCTTTAAAAAGTTTTTGCATTTTATAATAAGGCATATATGCGCAGGCATATATACATATATACATATATATACATGTGTGTATGTGGGTGTATATATAAATGTGAATAATTTATTTATATATTTGCATTTAATGATTGTTGTTACGTTAACAATTTAAATATACTTTTAATTTTTTTATAATTAGCCTTTTTTTTTTTATGCATGCGTTACGTGTGTTTTGTGTGTATGTATGTGAATGTAAATTTTTTTTCACGAATATTAATAACGTTATTAATTAAGTATATATATAAGGCAGATAATCTCATTTTACGTAAAAGTTAACTTCAATTGTTCAATATCCTCTACTCTTAAGACTAAGAATAAGAACTGATGGTAATGGGGCTGGTTTGTAATCTCTACAAATTCCGTTTAGAGACACACGGATATATTCTTCCTCATTTTTCTGATTTTGAATTGATTCAGCCATATTCCCTTTTGATGTGTGTTTAAGATCAAAACAATTTGCTATTGTATCCGCTTAACTACCTGATATAGTTACGCGAAATGCTTTAAGAGACGATGTCATGCGTTTTTAAAAGAGCATTAATTAAAGAGCTATAATTTACTTCATAAATTTTTTCTGTATACTTCTCTCAATAATCAATAATCAAGTTGAGCAGAGAAAAGAAGTTAAAAAGTCAAACATAATATAATTGATTAAAAGCAAACTACTATCGAAGAATATGAATTAATGAAATGAACAGAAAAGTTTAAGTTTAAAGAGAAAGGGATTAATAACGGAATGCAGACTTCGTATAAAAGAAAACTTTTATTCGCAATACTAATACGGCCTATTTTATATATATTAATATTAATAATATATGCGTTTAATAGATTTACAGGTAAGCGTTTCCTATGATAAGCTCATCAATATTTTGTAAATTTTTACTTCCATAAATATAAAATGAGTTTCGCATAATATTTGATTAGTTTCGTCACCTGACTGAACTTTGGTATGAAAAAAATAAAGCGAAGAATTAAAATTAATATAATATTTTTCTAATCTCTATAGTTCCTTTATATTAGTTATATTTGAAAAATTGAGTGTTCGGAGTGCGCAAAAACTTCAAAGAAAACTTAATATTGTGAGGAACGTTCTTAGTTCCTTTATTTGATTAGCATTGAGTAGACTCGTCGTCTGCCCAGGATTCCTGTTATCCATGCGGATTAAAACAAAACGAAAATTTTTTTTTTTCACGGAGCAATTTTTTTTATTTTGCGACTTCACACCTTGCTTACCAGTTCAAGAAGAGAACCGGAAAACGATCGTGTTCCTCACTTGCTTTCTTTTTGTCTTTCGCTAGGTAGCGTTGCCACCTAGTTTATTTTCGCACAGGGTCGCATTCCGACCCTTCGTAATTGGGGAGGGAAAGCGTGTGGAACAAAACGAGCATACGACTTTGTTCCTTACAATATAATAAGAGTTTGTAACGAATTTTTCCTTAAAGAGACTTTGCACACAAGTACATGTTCAAGTTGCAAAAATTTTTTTTTTCGGTGATCATGAAGCATTTTCTGATTCTTTTTCAAACCATATAACGAAGATTTTCAGTTTTTCGAATTATCCCCAAAATAGCATTTTAAGCCTTCTTGGGAACGCCGTGTTATGAACATTTCCGATTATACTCGCACTATTCCCTTCACTCTTTACACTTTTAAATTTTATCGCCACTACAACGTTACGAAATGCTCATAACTCAAGCGGGAATCTATGGAGATCCATAGCTTAAGCGGGGTTATTATAACCGTAAACGGAAGTAAGCTGAATGCGGCTGAATGCCAATTCAGTTTAAAAAATATGCGCCTATTTTGAAAATCTAATTGAAGCGTAAGCCCTTTCGTACGCAAATCGTGAATTTTGATAAGGTTAAGTAAAAGATAACCTCAAAAAAAAAAAAACAAAATAAATGAAACTAAAAAAATCGAAAATAATCTATGCCTATCAAGACGGGAATTTTAAATAAATGTTAGAGCTACATTTGAAACAAATTTTTTACGCCATTACCGATCTTCTTCTAAAGGATCTTAAAATATCCCATTTAAATAACTTTATTCGAATGCAGTTGTTTGAAAGCAATAATTTTACATAACCGCTTCAGGATATTCTCCTAAAACGATTACAAGTCGAAGGATGCTATAAAGTGTTTCCATCACTTAAGCAAAAGAAATCAAGAATAGATCGATGGTGCATGATGATGGTTCGACACGATATTGGAAAATTAAGAAAAAAAAGTCGAAATAAAATTTAGCGTAAGAAACAGTTCGTATCGAACTTTTCCCCACGGGGCGTAGAAATATTTAACATAATACCGGAAACTGTAAGAAATGTATATTCATTCGGACAACTTTCATTCTTCACTTTCCACTCTTAATATCTGCAAATTTGAGATATATAAACTTCTGATGAGAATTTTAAAATGATTAATGATTTCCTAATAATTACGAGAGATTAATTTGAACGATTTTGTCAAATATTTGTCTCAAATCTTTTCTCAACTCGTAGATTGATATATTATCATAATGATATAATATAATAACGATATAATATCTTAATGATATTGTTACGAAAATTTGGGCCTGTCCGTACTTTAACTTTAAGGCTCAGTTCGTATCTCTAAATTGCGAAAAGCTTTAATTTTAGTTATGTACAATTTTCTTTATTTACGAAGTAATATTTACAAACTCAATTATTTTACAATTTATTACAAAGTAATTATTTCTTCAACAATTGCTTACTCCTCTAATATTTTTAATCGACTCTGCTGTTCTGAGCAAAATGCTCTGCTTATAAACCCTACGAATATCACAAACTCTGCATACCTTCTGCTTTTAACCTGAATTCGTATCCCTTTCATGTCAGGTTTCGCAGAAATTCTTTCCTAATCTTTGCCAGCTGTTAATATGTCTTTTTATGACCGTCGTAGGTATTATATTCAAAGGAATTTCCACCCCTTAGATTTATCAAATTTGTTATAGTTGCCTTTTATCAGTTTGTGATTTTCGTAACAATATTATATCATAATTATATACTATTATAATGATATATCATAATGATATAATATAATAATAATAATATCATAACCATGATAATATTTGTGAATTTGCACTCTAAAGTTTTTGTACATATTTTTTAGGTAGATTACGTCCCATTTTTAAACTTTCTGCTCTTATGATTAGTTCTGAGATTTTCAACTTAATTCTTGTAATCACGAGACTTCAAACGATAGGTGCAAAAAGGGATAAAGTGACAGGATACACAGACAGGGCAAATTATCCAAATTAACCCAGCTAACTGAGAACGCTATGGAGTTAGTGTGCGAGTCTATAACAGCGTTACAACCTCTTGGCTTGTGAAGCAGATGTCTGACAATCTGTATACCTTAGGACCATAATATAAATCGTTTTTTTTTTTTTGTATTCATTTTCGGTCACAACCCCTTGGCTTGTGAAGCAGATGTCTGACAATCTGTATACCCTAGGACTGTAATATAAATTGTTTCTTTTTTTTGGATTCATTTTTGGTCACAACCTCTTGTCTTGTGAAGCAGATGTCTGACAATCTGTATACCTTAGGATCGTAATATAAATTGTTTCTTTTTTTTTTGTATTCATTTTTGAGATGTGAGAGATGGAATAATATAAACGATAAAAGAATGTCAAGCTAATCAAAAATATGTTTTGTATTTTGGAATGAGTTGATGATGAGTTTATCTCGGTGTCGCAATCATTTACATTATGGATGAGAAATTATATTTTTTCAGGATGTTTTTCTGACTAACAAAATCAAAGTAAGTTTGATTTTTGTTCATTAATTTTTACGATCGCAAAAGTTGCGACGTGAGCAACAGAAAGCGACGAGACAAACCGATAAGCTTTCCCACATAAATACCAAACTTTACGCAGGTCAGGAATGTATATAATTTATGACGACCTAGGATTAAAAAAAAAGATGGATGAAGCGATATTTTAAAGGTTTTTGAAAAATTTAGTTATCCTAGTCCTGGAATTTCTATATATATTTTTAAGAACTTAAGTATTATATAATAAAATATAAGATGTAAAGTTAAAGCATTACAACTGCTTTAAGAGAGTATTGTATATGGAATACCCAAATGAAAAAATACATTCATTATGTAGAGAAGCAAACATATACACAAGAAAGTTTTTTTTTTTTTTTCAATGTAGCTTTAGTTAAACCGGTAAATTACTTAAGCTTTTAGAAAATGAAGTTTAATCAGATTTATAAAGAGAAATCTTATGAGATTAAAGATTATGGAGATACAACATTTTCATCTAAATCGATTCGAAGTTGTATCAAAATTTTTGTAATAACAGCTTCAACTAAATTGGTTACAAACTTAAGCTCGCTTGCAAGAAAAAAAAATTGAGATTAAAGATTGATTTTGCAAAATATGCGTGTCGATGTAGACATTGTCTTGTAAGGATACTAACACGCATAGCTGGCCGTCTAGCGTCTATAATGCGTTTTTTGTATAGGTTTTATAACAACACACAGCTTGTCTATTATTTAATAATATTTACTTTGTAAGAGGAATTATATTGAAGGGTGAAAAGCTTTTGAAAATTACATGATCTAGTTTATGAAACTCTTTAAAAATTATTGTTATATTTGTTTTACTTGAAGTTTAAGTATTTTAGGGATTAATAGACTACTTTAACTTAGTATGTATATAAATAATCGTAATCAGTATAAGATAACACAAAACAAATTGTTTTATCAATAAAAAGCATTTTACGTTATTGTTGCTAGACATTAGCTTTAACAAGCAAAAAAAAAAAAAAAAAAAAAAAAAACAAAAGCATTAGAACCATCTTGTTTTGTTTGTTCTGTTTTTGTATAAGAATTTTTCATGGTTACCTTAAGAACGCGTAAACAAAGACACAAAGACAAAGATAATATTCAGATAATTAATCTAATGCAATATTTTGTGACCCTAAATGTGTTAAGAAATCGTAAAAGAACTCTTACAAAAAGAACTCTTGCAAAGTAAAAGAATTTTTCAAAAATTTTCAAAAATTGATTTTTGTTACATTTGTGTATTTGAATTTAGAATTATTCCATTATAATGATCTAAATTTGAAGTTACAAACGTTACAAACTGTTGTATAAATTTTATATAACTAAAGTTGTAAGAGTCTACACAGAGATGTATATGTCGGCATATAAATGAGTTCTAATGACAAAATCTTTGTTATCATAATATTGTAATTTAAAATGTTTTAAAAAAAAAAAAAAAAAAAAAANAAAATCTTTGTTATCATAATATTGTAATTTAAAATGTTAAAAAAAAAAAAAAAAAAAAAATACATTCAGAGGGCATATCGTTAACCAACAATGTTTAATGGTAGTGGTAATGGTAGGGGCAGTGGCAGTATGACTCTGACTGATTCAATTGTGGTGAGAAATTATTATACATACGTTATACTGCAGTCTCCGTTGTGATATCATCGTATACGCTTTCGCAAAAACTTCAACGCTCTACTGAAGATTGCATCCGCACAATGAATTCAATTCGAATTTGAGTTTAAAGAGTTTAAAGAGCATTTAAGCGCGCTAAGTTAATATCAGGGAAAACAAAAATATTAAAAATAATAAATTTATTGTTTTATTTTATATTATATTACATTTAATTATTATTAAATATATCGGCATTTAAATCTCCGATGTTTTTTTTTTTTGTTTGTTCCTTAAAACACAAAACTACTCGAAGTTGTAACATAAAAATATTCTATTAACGCAATTAACATAATTGGAAAATTTGTGTTTTCGTATCGATTTTACTGTGCCTGTCTTTTATTAAATTCTAATGGATAAAATTACGCTTGAAACGAAATATTACAAATAAAATAAGAAGTTTAATTATTAGTATACACTCAGTTTATAAGTGAACGACATAATCCTTTAATCATGAAAGCAGGTAAGCTGGCTAATAAATTCAAAGCTTTATAATTCATCTTACAAAAATTAAAAAATTTTAAACAAAGCAAATGGATGTTGAAGTACAGAATTTTTCCAAATACAGGCTGTAGATACTTTACTACTTTATATGTATTTTTGCTAAGATCTTTATAAGAAATTTTCGGTCAGCAAAGCTAAGCTGACTGTCGACCAAAAGGTATTGTGCATACATTTTTTGTCAGCATGATTTTTTTCATATTGATCGGTTACGTTTCTATCCAATAACATTTTTCTAATTTTTTTTCTTCTTTCCTGTCCGCCATCGTTAGCATGAGTAAAAAGAAGACAAAAACGAAAAAAAAAAAAATAGAAAATAATATTTAATTCTAAGTCTGTTGTTAGACTAACATTTTTTCATGCTGAAAGGACATGTGAAGTTTTAAACCTTCTTAAGCAAACCTTCTTAAGTTTGTCATCTTCACAAGTATAGCAGGTCTGCTCAGACTTCCAGTGAGATATATAGGTCGAAAGAGATGTTAAGTAAAAGAAGACTGATCCGATGAATACAACCGGAATGTTAACATATTTTCATTCAGGGTGGTTGTCGTTTTTTGGCCGCTTTTTACAATCCAAAATCAAACGCGGCTCTTTTGACACTTTTCCACTTAATGTTTTTATGCATAAATTGGAGATTTTTCTTCGATTTCGGCAGTAATTTTTGATAGGGTCCGAGTGCGCACAACTCACTATGCCTGTATACCTGCTTAACGGGGATGCTTAAAATATTCGGCTTTACCAACGCTCTTAATTGTTCCCTACCGATTGGCAGCTCGATTTTGTGCAACCGATACTGTTTTCGGGTCACTTTTTTTTAAGTAACCATCACGATTCTGCAGCACTTTCATTTCACAATTAAACAGAAAAAATAACCCTTCCAGAGTCTTTGATGCTTTGTTGGAATAAATCTTCATTTATTCAAATCTAAAAGCTATATGTGGGATAATTTGTCCTGTTGCTTAAAGCTTATAAAGAAGACAAGAGTTTTACCTGCAGAAGTCAGAGTTCGGAAAACCGGTAAAGACATATTTATATATTTGGGAATGTCATGTTCGATAACTAATTGAAGCGAATCAAAAGTGATGGGTTTGTTTTCGAAGAATCTTGAAAGTTTTTTTTGTTATATGTTGTGAAATCCTCTGTTATATTAAGCGTAATGTTAATTAACATAAAAATAGTTTACATAAGAAAGTTTTTTTGTTATATGTTGTGAAATCCTCTGTTATATTAAGCGTAATGTTAATTAACATAAAAATAGTTTACATAAGACTGCTGTAAATTTTGTGTTAATCATAAAAAAAGTTACGCTTACTTAGCATGTTATAGTCATTATAGTACCGTGTACCGTATACAATACTTTTCACTGAGCATTTTTAATTTTAAAAATACAAAAATTTTATCATTATTTTGAATATGAATTCTTTCAAGCAAACATTTTGTTAACTTTTTAGGTTTACAGCTAAATTCATAACTATTACTAAATATAGAAAGATTTTTTGTATTAAAAAATAATTATTAAAAAATAAATTCAATAGGTTCTTCATTAGAAAAGATATTGGTTTTTCTCGACTTTACAACCACATTTTAAATGTGAAAATTATTACAAAATTTAATCAGATTTTCTATCAAAGTGTACCTTTTTTCTTATCACAATTTTCCGTTCGCTTTTACAAGTTCAAGTTATTCATTAATTTCGTCGCTATTTTGCTGTTAATTTCGAACTTAGAAAAGCGCGACGCAATGTGCCCTCTATTCAGACATTTGGTACTGAAAATCGAAATATATCCATTTTAAGACATTCTGAAAAATTGTAATTTTAAGTCGAGGAAATATCATTCCATTAGATCACTGCAAACTTTGTGATTAAAATTAATCTTTTCAGATGAGGCCCTGTTTTCTGTCTCTTGCTTTATAAACATATATTAAGGCTTCCTCCACATCATTTCTGAGATATGGATTAAAAAAAACCGAACCAGAATGTCTTTCTTATTTTTTTTTGAGACAATTTTAAAGAAGTTTCCCTTTCGAGTCTATAACTTTTCTTTCAACTTTCTACATTACATATACGATACGATATTAAATATACATAATAATCTAAAATCTTGATATTCTCTTCTATGTTTTCTAGATATGTCAAAATTTATAGGAATTTCCGAATTTACGCAAAATAGGAAAATATGGCGAATGCTATTTGCTGAGATGGCGGGAACATTCTTATTAGTTATTATTGGTATAGGCAGTTGTACGAGTAGCGTGGACTGGTCTCCAAGCGTACCTCAAATAGCATTCACATTTGGTTTAACTGTGGCAACTCTTGCGCAGGTAAGTTACATAATAATTATTTACAAAATTTGTAAAACGAATCATTACTATATCGTGTCTTTGTTTCTTTTTTTTTATGGCGAAGACCATCGGTCATATAAGTGGTTGTCATATAAATCCCGCCGTTACAGTTGGTTTCTTAGTAGTTGGAGAGATGAGTTTACTGAGAGCTGTTTTTTATATAATAGTGCAATGCATTGGAGCAATGGCTGGATCGGCGGTTTTAAGTGTATGTAAACATACACATACTCATTCTAGGTCTGAATTAATGGTATTTTTCATACTATTCAGCTAGCCATTCCTGACACACTTGGCGGTAATGGTCTGGGTGTATCTAGTTTTTCTTCGCTCAGTGCCGGTCAAGCAGTTTCAGTTGAAGCCTTCATTACGGCCATCTTAGTATTGGTAGTGAAGGCAGTATCAGATTCAAAACGACAAGACATAACTGGTTCAGCGCCATTGGCTGTAGGTTTGGCAATCGCTACTGGTCATCTTTGTGCGGTAAAATTAAATTCTAGCGCGAGTAGCAAATTTTTGTATTTAACAAGTTTTTTTCGTTAAAGATTAAATTAACTGGAGCAAGCATGAATCCTGCACGCTCATTCGGACCAGCCGTAGTTCATGATATTTGGCAAAATCATTGGGTTTATTGGGTTGGTCCCATTATTGGCAGTATAGTAGCTGCCATTATTTATAAATTAATCTTCAAACAATCTAAAGAAGATGATGACACAAATTCCTACGATTTTTAGTGAATATTTTTTGTACAATAATAAGAACAATAAATATTTTGGTTTCTACTTTCTGAAGCGAAGCAACCTGTAACGTATAATTCAAAGAAATGTTTTCTAATCTTCAAAGTAGCGCAAGCATTTATTCCGGTTTTAGCTCGTCGGCAATCGGGATGGTCCGACGGATTGTTACTCTATAAAATTAGACTTATCAATTATTTTAAAATTTATGCGTGCTATTTGTATTAGAAATATTAAGTAGAATAAATCGGACAAAGGAATCGCAGACATATGGAAGAAATCAGTCGTTTATACCAGATGGAACTTTGGAGTTACTTATTCGACGTGTCAATCTAATAACGTTCCGCTTCTGGCGAAATCATTCACTTGCCTATTTTTTTTAAATTATTCATTTTATAATTAATGGGTATAAAAGAAAATAAATAGATTCCCTACAACAAAAGGAGGAAATTCCTTACAAGTGAATCAATAATATTGATGTAGTTTTTAAAAAAAAAAAATTATAATTTATAAAAAAATATATTAATTACATCAATGATAAACAAAAAATACTTAAAAATTATATTTATGAAAAACAATCTTTGAATAAAGAATAAACTCACCAGAAATGCGCATTCTGGCTTCTAAATGTAAAATTAAAAGAAGCTTAAAATGTATAAAAATTAAATTAAATATTTAAATTATCTGGATATATATTCCATGTCTTGTTGTTGAAGAAATTTCGAACCAAAATCAATTAATTAATTTTCACACAATTCCACCGCAAGTCCATTGTTGTGCAACGTACCAGAATTCGGATGAATTAATTTACGAGCTAAGAGCCTGTCGCTTCGTCCTTTCAGATCTCTTATTTAACGAGATGTTTCAGTGGTCATGTTTTGCAAAATATGACACAAATTTTGATGGAATTTTCTTTTCGTGTTTTAAATATACCAACGGCTAAGCATTCAAATGAATTTCACAAGGATTTTTATTTCACCAATTTATTAATGTTCTATAAGTCTTGTTTTTTAGTTTTTTAATTTGTATTATTGCAGAAGTTTTTTATTATTATTATTATTATTATTATTATATTTTCTAGTCCAATAAAATTAATTCTTAGACTAGAGAAATTAATTGAACACTAGCAACATAGGCTATCGGCTCCAGAAGTTATTTATTTTTTATATTTTTTTTATATATATATTTTTTTTTTTTATTTTTCCAACTTGTATTTCAACTTTCAAAATCAAATTTCTAATGAAAATTTTTTTGTATTTTTTTCTCCCCTTAAATCATAACAAAATCAACGCCTAATAATTTTTTTTTTCGCTTCTTACAAACGTTCGAATGCATGGGTTGGTTGCCTTTCTCATATCACTTCCTTACAATGCTTATTTAAACATTTGAAAAAAAAAATGATATGTTTATCACTACACATCAGAAACGAACGATAATAATTTAAAAATCGTTTATTGAAAATTCTTGAATTTCTTCTAGTTTTCTCGCTTATTTATCTGAATTAATTAATCGAAAAAGACAGTAGAAGAGAAATAAAAAAAGTGAAGTAAAAATTTAAAAAAAAAAATTTTTTTAAACTGAACTTTTTTTCGATGAACTAAAAAGTGGCAAATAAATCTTGTAAATAAATCTAATCACTTTTATATGAAGATATATAAAATCTTGGGGCTTTAAAAATTTTTATATGCAAGAAAATTGATTTTTCAAAGAGCTCATACTAAGATCCTACTAAGAGATCCTACTGTTAATGCGACGTATGCTTGATTGACTATACGTTCCGTAGCTTCCAGGCATATTACACCTTGCGCCTTGCATCTTGTGGACCGATACCAATCCGCATTCAAAAGTACCTTAAGAATGCTTTTCCTTTTTTTTCACTTTTACCTAAATTCTTGTGCATTTTTTTAAAATCTTGTTTCCTTCGTAGATTTAAAATTGTAACAAATCAATTGTTAATAAAATTATATAAATTATTTTTTTATCAGTACAAAGTTTTTACTTACGCAGTCGCCTAACTGACTTTTTAGAACAAATTTTATTTCTTGTATATTCGTGTAAACGTGAACGTATATAATACGTCAATATTCGGGCACTTCCGAATGTCTGATCTTAGTGAAATGTAGCGCATATCTTTACCTACAGCGACAACGCAATGTGTAAAAAATATTTTTTGGAAGAATTCAAAATAGCAGCCGTTACAAGAAATATTTTTTTTGATGTAACAGGGTTTTAAATTAATTCCATATATAGAGAGTGTGGTCCTAGAAGTACTCCGATCCAAACCATTTTTGACAATATTCGTACTTTGATGAAAGCACTTTAGTGTACTAAATTTCGTCGAAACATATCACAAATCGTCAAGACAGACAACCAGACAAGGGTAAATCGTTTCGGAAAATGGCTCTGAATCGATCGTTACAATCAAAGATAGAGCCATTCAAAATCTCACTGGCTATTACATATATCCGCTCAAACTTTCTATAAATCGAACCACAAGTGATAATTTATAATAAGATGTGGGTACTCTTTTACACACACAAACACATTTATCTTAAAAAAAAGGAAGAAAACTAAATTTTAATAGGTGGGCGCTGCAAATTTTTTCTATTTTTATGGAATACCGTGGAATATAGCCAGTCATGGAATAGCATGGAAAAGAGCCAGAAAACAGAAAAAGTGCTTTCAGCTTACACTGTAGCCGTAGCCTGGAATCGATTCGGCCAATTTTCCATGGTCACGTATGTAAAAGAACTTCCAAATGTTTGGAAATAAAAATTATGCTAAATAAATTATATAAAAAATTTACTTTTAAAATAGACTTTTATTTAAGTGAACTGGAAAGAAACTCGAAACATTTTTTTCCACCAGATTGCTATATTGTATATGTAAGTAAAGGCGCATTTTGGCATGATAGGACTTTCGGAAGTGGCCAAATATCGACCGACAACTTCCCATTTGATTTTTTCAAATTTTTTTTTTTGCCAATCCCGCCGTCATTGTAGCGTCCGGAAAGGCTTAAAGTTTCGGTTTCATAAAAAGTACTGCCATACTGACCGGAAAGCAAATTAAATAAAAGCTTATAGAAAAACAAAAAAGTTATTTAAATGCCAACAAACACGTGGTGTTCCTAATTAGGAACCGTGTCTGACGCTGCTTAATTTCGCCACTCGGACGAGAACCAATGTGTTTAATGCGGCATGGTCGATAAAAGCAAACGCTTTCTTTATGCAGTAATATAAAATTTTCAACTTATGTCCAAGCATTAAGTTGTACACAATTTATAATTATTTTATTCTTTATAAAAAAAAAAAAAAAAATACTTTGAAATATCTATGAATGTGTTTGGGTTAATTAATTAGGAACTAAGAGATTGCATCGGTTTCTATTAAGAATTTTTAAATTGATATGTGAGGTTAATAACAAATTTTTAATTTTAAAATGTACTTCACACACGAAAATCAAAAACATGTCCTAAAATTTAGATAAAAATTTGTTTTTATTTTTAATTTCCCTACCTACGAATCAGTTCGAATTCTAGCAAATTTAAAGACAGATTTCAGAGTTTTATTATAGAATTTTATGGGTTAAGATTTGTGTTTCTATGTTAACTTTTTCATTAACAGTAATGTCGTTTAGTCATGAATTACTTTAAATACAAATACAATTAACGTATATTTCTTCGTAAGTAATTTATAATTATTTTATTCTTTTTATAAAAAAAAAAAAAAAAATATAACTCTCCTGCACTTTGTATAACAACAATTGCTTTATATTATTTGTTGATTATTATTATTAATTACTACCCGAGATGAGAACCAGTTTCTATTCTTTTTGTTGCAGAAATGTTGCTAGCGAAATGTTTCGCTCTATGTATATACAATGTTTTCGTATCAAAACAATTTGGTGTAAGACTTAACTAAATAAATCTTTTAGTCGTTATAGCGACATCTAAAGTATTATGGCACAGGTACTCTTTAATTCTATTTATTATTCGGATGTGTTCTACGTTTATTTAAACAATTACTCTGGATTAATGATTACGGATGAAAAATGTTGCTTTTGCTGTGATTGTTCAGCTCATTTTGCTTCACATACTTTACTCGCTATTTATTACATTATTATATATTTATTTATTAATTTATTATTTATTTATTAATCTATCATTTATTTAATAATTTTTCATCATATTCATATTTAGTATCTTAAGAACTAAACAAAAAGTAAAATAGAAAAATAAATATATCGATTATATTTATATATATATAGAATATAGAAAACGATCATCGTTTTATCGTTTAAGTAAGTGCTGTCAACTGTCAAATAACTTCTCTCATTTATGTCATTTCAAATGAGAGCAAAATAGTTGATTAATTTTCTTTTAAAGTTGTGGATTATGTTACAAAATAGCAGCTATGACTGTGACGGAAACTGGTAAATCAATGATAATCATGATTTCGTGAGTTAACAGGAAAAACTCATTAAATACACCTTCAAGGAAACGTGACTTTAAATGTTATATTTTGCAACGTGAAGAAAGAACGAAACAAAGTATCTATTCAAAATTTTCCACTTTTATCATCTGCAGTTTTGTATATTTTTGGGATAGGAATTTTAGTGAATTTTACTTCATTCACTTTACTTCATTTTACTTGTTTCGCGGTAGTCGGATTTGTGAAAATATATCTACCTGTAGTCCACTACCTATTTTCGTTGAAAACGAAATTTAGCAACACATTGGAAAAGCATAAAAAGTAGATAAAGATGTTTATGCAACTGTCGAATAGACACAAAAAGATTGGCGAAATTCCCGGGAAATCTACCAGATAAAAGGATTAAGTTAAAGTTATGAAAAATACATCAAAAAATCCACTAAATTCTAGAGTTAGCTAGGGTTAGCAGAATGAAATATCGTGTGTTTGTGTCGTGTGACTTGTTTTCAAAAGTTTTCTAAGCAAGTGGACACGTCTAAGGAGACTCAATGTTTGGTGATATTCAAAGAGAAAGAGATGTATATGGAAAATAACTCGATGGCAACATTGATAAGGAGAATAACTTGAATGGAGTCTTACTAACGATCCTATTTTCACATATACTCTACAGATGATTCTGTAGAAATTGTGCCAAAATGGAAAAAATTGGCTATGCCCAATTTTCTAGAGAATCGAAATTTTATTTTTTCATTAAAATCTCCGAAATACCCACAAAGAAGTCTGGAAGCTCCTTAATGCACATATATTTTAGAGCAGCAGTATCAAATCGGGGATTCATCTAGATGTGTCTGACCGTTCATCTGTCTGCTTACTTACCTGTGTAATGTCTGTGGGGAATATTCTAACGAATACAAAAATCGGGATAAAAAGTAAAAATTTTGGAAAAATATTGAAAACTTTTGCAAACAGGTTAGCAATGAAAATGAACCAAATCGGTGGAAGAATTTGCCTACAGTACAACATGAATATCATCGCAGCTTTCTGGATCTCATGCTTATTACTCATAAACTATAAAAATTTCCAGGTCTATGCTACAAAAAAGGAAAAATCAGCCACGGCCCCAGTCGATATTATAGAGAGAAAATCATCATTTTACTTTTTGAGTCTTTTTAAGGTCTGGGTGTTGGGTATAAAATATTCGGCACAGCCGATTGTAATTGTTTTGCTTGTCTTGCTTGCATTTATTGCCTTAAATTTTTATATTGTGTAAGTATAAGCTGTGTGTATGTGTACGTAAATCCGTATATGGATCCCCTGCTTACTTGGTACGGCAAGATTCTCAGATTTATGATTTTTCAGATTGTATGAATGAAAAATGACGGAAAAGTCCAAGTATCAATCAATCAGTAACATGAAAAGTCAATATTATGAAATTCCATCGGGTGAAATTTCTGTCTTATAGAAAAAAAAATAAACAATAAAAAAAAATAGAGCCAGCCTACTAAATCTCCAATAATCTGGCGATTATTCTAAGTGTAAGTTTAAGTTGATTAAGCCCTATTACAGAAGAGGACAGACTAAAAGTGTATAAAACTTTTCAAGAATAATCTGATTTCAATAGAGAAAAAAATTTTGCATTGAAAAGCGTCCAAGTAACGCTACCAAAACACACAAAAAAGTAGATGCTGGCGCTTTATGTGTTTAGAGCATTTTTTTTTTTTTTAGAAAGTAATAGTAGCACCCATAGAGAATGTTGAAAATTTTTTTAAAGAACTTTCGCATCTTAAAATTGTCCTGTTACACCCATTGAAAGTTGCGTTTCATATACTGACCAAAGTACCAAAGGGAACTTAAGGCACCGGCAAACAGAGCAAATGAATCAAAAATCATTCTAGTAAAAAAAAAAACGTATAGAAAGCTTTCCAATTATAGATTCGCACTACGTTCGCAACGTCCTAATGGGGCTTGTCTATCCGAAAAAGCTTTATTTTGGCTTAAAAATTTATTTTTAATTTTATTTATATGTAAATTTTTGTGTGAGGGTTTATAAACTTAAAAAGTTAATAAATAAAATAATATTCGCAGTAATTGATATTATTAATTAAAGAAATTTAGAAGTAGAAATATAATTTAGTATTGATAAATTTTGTGCCAACAATCGCGGTTACACAAATAATGCAAATAAATTTTGTTAGTAAAAGTTAAATATAAATTATAAATATTTTTAATATATTTATTAGGTGAAATTTTAAATATATAAAAGTATATAATAAAGAGATTGAAGCTTATAAATTTTTATAATAAACTAGGATTAGATACCCTATTATTATTAAAAATTTAAAAATTAAATATTTAAGTAGTAGTAGTAGTTATGGACTTGAAATTTAAAAAATTTGGCGGTATTTTAGTCTATTCAGAGGAACATGTTCTATAATCGATAGTCCACGTTGTACCTTACTTAAATTTGTATTTTAGTTTATATACCGTTGTTATTAAATATTTTATTAGAAATTTCAATGTTTAAGAAATTTTATAAAATAATATATCAGATCAAGGTGTAGTTTATGTTTAAGAAATAATGGGTTACACTAAAAAAATTATTTTTGAATATATAGTTGTAATAATAAATTGAAAATGGATTTGATTGTAAGAGTTATAAAGATTAATAATTTGAATATAGCTCTAAAATATGCACATATCGCCCGTCACTCTTGTTATATTAGCTTGGGGAAAAAGAAATCCATTATTTTTTCGGTAGATGGCTACACTGGTAGATTTCTCGTAAAGTATCGATCAAACAATTTCAGATTTATCCTCGTTGGAAAGGTGACATTTCTCAGTAAAAAAAATTCTTTTGTTGTTTTTTGTTTGGTGCATTCAGTTGNGAGGGAGAGAGTGAGAGTGAGTGTGTGAGAGAGAGAGAGAGACTGAGAGAGAGGATGAGGGAGAGAGTGAGAAAGAGAGTGGGAGAGAGAGCGAAAAAGAGAGAGAGGGATAGAGTGTGGGAACAGACACTGAGTGTGAAAAGAAAAGATGAGGAAATGTTGGAGATAGAAAAGAAGTATATAATTGCATTTATTTATGTACATAGATAAATACAAACCTTTAACGATAAAGATTAGATTCTAGAGCATATGTACAAATGAAAAAGAAAATACCATATACAACGAGCTCTGAATATCTTGCGTTAAATAATAACATTTTGTATTGATAACGAAGCAAGAAAATATTGTTAGTTGTAAAAGTATAAAATAAGGACTTAAAAGAAAAAAAAACCAGAGGAACAATAAAAAGTGGTTTATTCAAAGTATACTCTGCCCTAATCGTATATTTTTCCACTCACTTCAGACTTGTACACCTGATATATAAATACACAGTAGCATCTAGATACCTGGGAATCTTCTATTTCTTATTCCTTATGCGATAAAAAAGGTTTTCCGATTTCATTTCTCTTTAATTGTCCAATGCTACGATAATCTTGCTCTATCTCTCTTTGCTATGAGGGATGTACGAATAACAAGTTTAAAATACGTAGAATATGTTATTTATTATTTATATGTACATATATGCATGCATTCGTGTAGTACATGTCGATAAGTTAGTAAATGTACATATGGTTGTCAAAGTATCTATTTATATTATCCGGCCTATATTGAAGACTTTTTAATGCATATATATCTCTTCAGAACAAGCCAAAATGCTAGATTGAATAAAAAAAAAAGAGAAAAACGAGTGTGAACAATATGTACACAGTACAAACAATCCAGCACACATGCACATGTCCATGCAAGTATATATATATATACAGTTCAGTACAAAAAAATTGTAATTTCATTCGTAACAACTATTTTTTTAAGAGCAAAGATCGAAAGAAAAAAAAATTTCATTCTTTTTCGTAACATTGAACCCTAAGAGTGGTGAAATCGGAAACGTATTGAAACTTTTGAACAACACTCTTATACAGTTTTTTTTTTTTGAATAAATTGATTTTCTTTCGATTCAATATTTTGACTCCACATATTTTATTAAACTTAAGATACATTTTGAGTTTGTTGACAATTTTCATTTTTTAATATTCAACAAAGACCCCTACTGATATATTCGAACAGTTTGTGAAAGTAAACCGATGAGTACTTGAGTATCTATGTAATTTCATGTGTTTGCTTTTCAATATCAAATATCGGAAATTTGTTTAGTGTTTCGAATGTGTGTTTGTTTCTAGCCTGGATCAGTGTATAGGTGTATAAATTAGCTGTTTTTTTTTCATAGTAGCAAAATTAGTAAAAGTTTGAAATTTTCAACTAGATATCTTGATATGCAAGCAGATTACGCCATAAATTAGGTTAAGTAAAATATCGCTGAATAAATCCAGAAACTCAGTAAGAAATAATAGGTTTTTGTTTTTTTTTTTTTTTGGAAAATTGAGCAAATTGAATTTGTTCTACACTTTGCAGTATCCAAGTATACACATCACACATCCAATGATATACTATCCATTAATAAAGGATTTATCTATAGATAAATATATAATTATCTACAGATAAATATATATAATAGATTTGCTGTTAACAGAAATTTACATTTAATTAAATTTAATGGAAGTTAATTGTTAGTTAAATTTATTCAACATTAGTTAATCGAAAATTACTTAAATTTATGTAATGTTAATTAAAATTTAAATAAATCAAAATTTTTAACCTTAAATATATTGTTATCAATAAGTTTGTACTTATAGCGGATTTATATCCAAAAATTTAAAACGAATATTTAAGTGGCAAAATATTGATATGTTCGGTTGAAGTAATAAGACGAAGGAGCAATAAAATGAAAGTTATTTTTTTTCTTTTTGTTTTTCTATTTAATTCTAGTTATTGAAAAACTTATATAGAGTTATTATCAAGAAAGTTGTTGTTAATTTTTTGTTTCTAAATCAAATCAAGTAAATTTTCTAATATTTTGTTCCCCACTGTATTTATTTCGGTGTTAAATATGTTTAAAAGTACAAAAAAAAAAGTTGTTGCCTGTAACCAGTCAGTGTATAATTGTGAATCAGTTCTTCAGTTCACAACACACAAGTGCAGAATAATAATAATGCTGTTGGTGAGAGAAACACTGCGTATTATGTACATACACAAGTAGTTGCGCTTGTGTGCATGCGTGTGTCTTGCTTATATTGGTGTTTATAAATTTAATTATGAGGCTTTAACATGGTAAATAATGATATGAATGTTTCGTTGTAAAGAAAGAGACAGAAAATATCAAACACTTACATACCGTTGCATATGTTGAGGGGTTTGCTTAAATCCATACGAGTAACGAGAGAATGAATAGCTGACACATGCATATATAACTACTTGTGAGTTGCTAAAAATATTTTTTGTAAATTTTTCTTTTTTTTTTTTTTTGTAAGTATGTGTATGTATACCTATCCCAATTACAGAGACCGGCTAATGATGTTCCATATATATATATATATATATGGGTGCATGTGTGAAAAGGTTTACGTTGCATATTTACTTATTGTGTTTTGTTCTGCAACCAACCCTTTCGTCAAATATAAAATAACCAACGTATACATAATGTGTCGCACTATTAAAAGCACTGCCATTATATGATAGTATGTCTGCGTGAATATATTTACCTGGTTTACTGTTTATGTTATAAAAGTGTTTTTGAGTTTAATTAGCAGCAAACCCCCTATACTAAGTTGTCCTTTTCTATATGAGAACTCGTGCATAAAATTGTGCAAGCAATAGTTTACATAATAAAAATGCTTCCATTTGTTTCAACTTAACATACATACCTTGAAATAGACAAATGAAAGCCACAATAAATGAAGAAAGAAAGCTCAACGATCTTTAAAAATTTATATTAAAAGTTATTCAATTATGGTCTGCAAAAAAAATCAAAGGATTTACTTAAGCGTACTTACCCACCCGTATATGAACGCAGACATTTTATTGAATAAAAAATTTTTATTAATACTTTTAAGTTAACTACTTCATGAGCTGTTGATTGATTCTTAACATTCGGCCAATTTGTGTTTTTAACTCAATACTTGTGCTCTGTAGTTGTATACTTACTGCTCTTGTTAAACACACTCGTTAGTTGTCTCATGTGTTTTTTGGGGATTTAATGCGAGTACATCTCATAAACGCAAAAAATAGAAGAGACTTGATTATGTGTTTTTTTCATGTCTATGCTTGTCTGTTGTATGTCTAGTACATTTATTATGTTACGATCTTAAAACTTTTTCAAGCACAAACCAAACTAATAGTCTTATGCTGAAGCAACATCATTGATGTTACATCATTAATCATAGGCTTCTGTAAATAGTATGTTAAACTAACATTGTGAGTTTTTATCTCAAATTCGTATTCCGATGTAAAATCGCTGCTGCGAACAGTTTAAAATAAAAATCTCACAAGTGTGTGTGTTGTTCTCTTGAACAGGTCATATGTTATAAACAGAGTAAAGTGCAAATAAAAAAAAAAGAATTCTATTTGGAATTTCTTTTCTTTATCAATTTCAATTCCTTTATTTATAAATTTGAATATATTTCTTTTCAACAATACATTAGTTTGGGGAAAAGGTAATCCATTATTTTCCAATTCGAAATGTTAAGTAAAGTCCTGAAGTTCTTATAAGATTAGATGGATTACCTTTTCCCCAACCTAATACATTTTTTGGCTCATGTATCATACCAGAAGTGTGTGGAAAGTAAATATTTAATTCCACTGTCTCAGTCATCAGTTTCAAGGGCTATAAAGAGCATTTGTGCGAAATCTGAAAAAATTTACTTCCCAAGCAGTGATAAAGAATGCAGCTTACGAAGAAATTACTACAATTTCTTCGTTCTTTGATACATTTTTCGACTATCCATACACAAATAATATATTAACTTGTTAATGTAATAAATTGTTATAATCAAATGCTATTTTAATAATTTACCTGCTATTGGCATTAATTTGTGACGACAAGTATTTTTTTTTTACGCTTAAATTTGTAATGTTAACATAAACTAACAGCCCTGCTTTTGTGCGATATTGAGAGTACAGAATTTTACGAGTTTCTCTCGCACTTAAGAGATAATTAAAAATGAGAGTTTCTCTTAAACAGACACACATAGATGTAAAATGCCAGAATAGCTCGAAGTCTCAATTTTACCGTTCGTAGCGTCAGGTCTCTCTTATCTACAAAAAAGAAAAAGAAAAAATTTAATTATTAAACGAATATATTTAAATGAAAAATATCTGCGAAAATTCACTTTTTAGAGAATAATAGTTAACATAACCTTTTTAAGAGCTGTTCTAAAATTGATGACCTATGCCCTGTTCAAGCAGTCGTAGCCTCAGTCACAGGGCAAGTCCAGCTTAATCCTTCAACATTTACAACCGAAAGTAGAGTTACTTTTAAAGTTATAAACATTGCCCGCAAAACCAAACTCAAAACGTTTAACATCGCAAATAGTTTGTCGTTATTCTTAAGATTGGAAAGCTATACGAAACCTTTTAAATTCTAAATAAAATATCATTTACAATGTAAGCAATAGGTTTGGCACTTATGGAGGCAAAATTTTATATTTTTTGGCTAATTGAGCCATCTCGATCTCTTGGGAAATGAACAAGCTGATCTGGCAGCTAAAATCACGCGAACAATATTAATTATGGACTATGGACTATGGAATGCATAAGATTGACCTTCTAAAATATAAAAGAAAAGAACTAATTTAAAGATAGAATTTATGAAAAAAAATCGTCCGCACTACCGCTCATACAACTCCCACGTTAATATCAATCCTTTTCATTATATGCATTATATGCAACCAACGTAGGCAATATCAAGATCAAAATATTTACGATAATTCTTCTAATATTGCAACACGCCAATGGATCCTTAAGAAATTTACTCCATCGACTTGTAATATCTTATGATTGAATATCAAAACCTTTCCAAAGTATCTGGAGAACGTAATATCAATAAAATATTCAATTTTATTTAAAAAAAAACTGTTGCTCTGTTGAGTCAAACTAGTCATCGATCTAGTTTTTTACATTTTTGTGCGATTCAAAACGCGTATGTGATCAATCCCTCGATATTGTAATCGAAAGCCCTCGAGGCGAATGAGTAATCCGCACGGGCCAGCACTTTCCACTTGATTGCTTCTAACATTTGACCTGTGGATGAATGGATGCTTGCCTTGTGAGAAAGTGTTGTTTTATCTATTTTAAATATTTTGGTTGTTTTTTGAACAACGAAAGGTTCAAACCGATAGGTTGATGTTGACAGTATAAAATTGAAATTAACCCCTCTAGCAGCCTTTAAAAGCTCATAATTAACTCCTCTTATCTCGTTCCACCAAACATCAGCAAACCGTAGAACCGTTTTCCTACCAAAGCGAATCGGGCTTACGGCCGATATGGGGGATAAGCCTGGGTCTGTCCATATACGTTTGCTTTTGGGATCCTTAAAATAAATCCACTTTTCAGCCTCAGTAACGATGCGATACAAAAATTGCTTCCTTTTTGTATCATTCGAGTAAATGCGAAATACTGTCGGTGAGTACTCTTTATTTATCACAATTATTTTTGTGTTGGTACATCACACTTCTCCTTTAATTTTGGTGTTATCCAGCTGTTTCTCAAATACGCATTCCCTACTTACACATGGTAGTGTATGTATATAGTACAGAGATTGTTTTTATTTATCGATATGATGTTTGCACATACAAATACATACAATGTGTGTGCATAGCTATTTCTATAAATAATATGTCAATATGCCCAGCAGTCAACAGATTATAAAGATACATATATCTCGTTGTGGGTTTAGTAACAAGTGGGCCTAGTAACAGGAGATTAGTATGACATTTAATTAGAACGGTCAGTAGATGTGTATGAAGGAATCTGTTAAAAACAATAACAAATGAGTAAAAATGATTGTGCGTTCTAGTAATAAAAATAATAGATGTGTATGTGTTTGCCTAACAACAAGAGTTTCTAACAAGAAAAGCATATAAGTGTGTACATATGAATAAGAAGCAACAAGGGTTTGGTCATGATACTGAGTTAGAGCAAGATCAATACGAATACACTACAAATGAACGTATGAATGTTTGTGTGAACAATTTTATAATACATAAGTATGTGAGACATGTGTTTAAGCAAAAGATTAAAATTGTAATACAAAATTAATAAGAAATCTATTGCAATCTTCGTTGCAATATGAAAATAAATCATTATTTCCTCAAGCGTTCCGAAAAGACTACCTGTGTTAAACGTATGACTGTTAGGAAGTCATAACCTATTGTCTTACAATTTGATTTCTAATTTCAGTTACACAGAAGTTTCAAGTCTATGTTTTTTGAAAAGAATTATGTTATGTTTCCTCTTAAAAGCATTTTCGAACAAAACTACGATGAAGCAGGGCTTCATCGATAAGACAGTTTGGCAAGCATATGGTTGATAGTGATTCCAAAGACGTTGGTAGCTCTGCTAAGAAATTCAAAGTTTATGAGCAAGATTTGATAATATTAATTTGGGGAAAAAGAAATCCATCCAATCTTATAAGAACTTCAGGACTTTATTTAACATTTCGAATTGGAAAATAATGGATTACCTTTTCCCCAAACTAATATAATTATGCTTGCGGCCATAGAATTATGCAGCTTCTTATCGTTTTGTTTGCAATTTCGTAACCAACAAAGTGTAAATTGTGTGATTCTATCTTTGATAGATTTGGCAAAAGTTACATTTTCTCTTCGCTTTTAAAAATAATTACCTGTTCCTCTTGTTATAGACATCCAGGTTGAACTTTTTTTTCTTCTCTAAATTCAGATTTGCTTCACAATTACGCACTAGACACCAGAGTCGCTTGAATTATCGCGTGAGAGATTGCCTCCACTGCTGCCATTTTTTTAACATTTTTCAAAAAAAAATTGTAATTAAATCTGAACTCATATTTAAGAAAACTCCTCTATTATCTACTCTTCTATCTCGAAAAGTTTGTCAAAAAAGTAATTTTTTTTTTAGACTTCTCAAGTGATCTTATATCTTAATTATATTCCATTTTAGCCTAAGCATTTATATCATTACTTGATTCTTTTATTGTTACGATATTAATATAATTTCGCAAACGAAATCTGTAATGCTGAATGAATAATTAATATTTGGGAATCTCTGATTTATATTATGTTACTTTCTCTGGGGGTAAGTAAGATTGAAAGCATTCGTTATCATATAGTCGATACGATTTATTTTTTTTTTTTTTTTTTTTTTTTTTTTTTNAAAAAAAAAAAAAAAAAAAAAAAGCTTATCAAAGTGCAAGTGAATTAGAGGAAAATTAAAATATTTATTTTTCTAATAAATAAATGTTTTTTTTTTTTTTTTTTCATTTACAATATTACTTCCTGTGTTTATAAGTCCGAAGGGAAAACTTCGTTAAGTAGTTTTCCTGTGTTTACTTGAACAACTATTGCATTTTAGATATTAAAACCCAAACTTATTACAATAAACAAAATTCATTTTGATAATGATTATTTGATTATCTATGAAATCACATCGATAGGAAATAATATAGAATTTTGTGACAAAATATTATAGTAATTAAAACTTCATTATTTCCAATTACCTTGAAAAAGGACTTTATGAAATTCTCCTGTCATTTCGACAATTTGTTGTTTGTTATTAGATAGAAGAAGAAGAAGACATTGCCAGAACTTGTATTTTCCTTCGATTACTTAAAAACTAATTAATTATTCTTTTAAAATGAAAGGTGAATAATGTCAAGTTTAACCTTAATTTCAATAAATTAGTTTAATTTATTAAATAGAATTCTGTTAATTTAATTAACTCGTTATTATTAATTTAGTTTATTTACATGATTTGATACATGACAAGACACAACAACAACAACAGCAACAACAACAACAACGACAATTTACAATTTACTAGTGATTAATTCAAAAAACAAATTGTATTCGGTTTTCCTTAATCATGATTTCACATTTGTGGTCAATATGGCTTTTGCTTATGAAAATTTAGTGTAATTTTATCAAATAAAAAATTTCTTTCGATATTTTTTCAATATCATGAAAATGGCATAAAGAAGTTCCAAATATTTCAGACAAAAAATTCTTTAACTAATTCTTGTAATTCTTGTGTTTACCTTTTAAAAACCGTTTTTTTCATGGGCTCGTATATAAATGTTTTGAGCTGTTGTGGCATAAAAGCGTTGATATTCAAATCTTACGTAAGTCCGATACGCTTTCAGTTTTCTTTCTTAGAGATTTAAATTCTTTGCTCAGTCTCGGCCATAGATGTTAGAAACCTTGTACCATCATCTTCTGGTACCGTGCCCGCTTCAAGTCTACAGAAAAATTTTATGCCATTTTGAATTACCAATAAGAAATAAAATTATATTCGGCTGCGACGAATCTTTTAAACCCATCATCGTTAATTTAGAAATGGGGGGAAAACTAAATTTTAATAGGTGGGCTTGGCAGATTTTTTCTATTTTTAAGGCATACTGTAGAATACAGTCAACAGAGCAGAACAGCCAGAATATTTTTTTTTCATTGCTTTCAGTTTATACTGTAGGTGTGGCCTGTGATCGATTTGGTCCATTTTCAATAGCAACGTGCTAAGCGAACAAACTATTGGCACCATTTCTGCCAAATTTGCAACCGATATCTTCATTTTTGCGACCAGAAGAATTTTTAGCACAAACATTACACACAAGAAGGACAGACGGACATGCTTAAATCGTTTCTAAATTTGATGCTGATCAAGAATATATATATATATATATATATTGTAGGGTCACGGAAGTTTTCTTCCCCTCACCTTCGGTGGTGGGTATGAAAATACTTTAATTTTAATTCAATTGTGTTAATAAATTTATCCAAGAATTATTTCGAACATCAACCACTGAACGATAGCTCTAATAATTAAGCTTGAACATTGGTTACGATTCTCTCGTTCGTAAATCTGTAATCACTGTTTTGAAAACAAGAATTTAGAATTCAAAACAGTTATATGATCTGATATTTGGCAAAATTATTTAGTAGATCATCTCAAATCAATCAAATCAATCTCCTACAGAATAGCAGATGGATTCGTTCAACTTTTTTGCCGGTTTCCTTAACTTAATCTGATGAGATCAGTATACCAGAAATAAACTAATTGTCATGAGTGTATTTATAACCACCTAAATCTTAGTAGTAATTACAAAAGATGGGAAGACACGTACTCGAGGCGACTTTATCAATTTTCTTGCTTAAGGTTGATAAAAAAAATTTAAACTTTGTAGTTTCGAAAAAATGATATTTCTAAGTATGGCCAAGGTTGGATAAAACTGATCCTGACGTTGGTTTTAAAAAGTCTAACGGTTTTCATACATATTGTTTTGAGATTATGGTTATTGTGTTCAAAATTTTCTTACTTGATAGTTTTTTTATGAGCCGTCAATGCTTCACTCTAGTCACTCTGTTACTTTCATAGAAATTCTGAAATAATATAGTTTTAGTTGTTTAGGGGGGAGGGGGGTGGGGGGGGGCATGTTGGTTTTGTCGTTTTGTTTGCCTCAGAGATCTTAGCAAGTGCATAAAATTCTGGTCAGCATCAAATCTGCATCTGTCTGTTTATCAACTACAAATATTTCCACATATACTCTACAGACGATTCTGTAGAAATAAAATATTTCCACATATACTCTACAGACGATTCTGTAGAAATAAAATATTTCCACATATACTCTACAGACGATTCTGTAGAAATAAAATATTTCCACATATACTCTACAGACGATTCTGTAGAAATAAAATATTTCCACATATACTCTACAGACGATTCTGTAGAAATTGTGCCAAAATGTAAAAAAATTAGCTACGCCCAGTTTTCTAGAGAATCGAAATTACATTTTTTCATTAAAATCTCTGTAATACTCACAAAGAAGCTCTGGAAGCTCCTTAATGCTCATATATTTTAGAGCAGCAGTATCAAATCGGGGATTCATCTAGATGTGTCTGACCGTTCATCTGTCTGCTTATTTACCTGCGTAATGTCTGTGGTAAATATTCTAACGAATACAAATATTGGGATAAAAAGTAAAAATTTGGGAAAAATATTGAAAACTTTTGCAAACCGATTAGCAATAAAAATTATTCAAATCGGTGGAAGAATTTGCCTACAGTACAACATGAATATCATCGCCGCTTTCTGGGTCTCATGCTTAATACTCATAAACTATAAAAATTTCCAAATCTATGCTACAAAAATGGAAAAATCAGCCACGGCCCCAGTCGATATTATAGAGAGAACTCGTACTTTTTGAGTCTTTTTAAGGTCTAGGTGTTGGGTATAAAATATTCGGCACAATCGATTGTAATTGTTTTGCTTGTCTTGCTGGCAATTATTGCCTTAAATTTTTATATCGTGTAAGTATAGGATGTGTGTATGTGTACGTAAATCCCCGTATAAGGACTTTTTTTAAGTGCGTACAACAAACAAAAGGTTATAAAAGTAAATTTCACGTAAGCTTTTTGAAATGATGACAAAAATATTCAAGTTCGGACTTAACTTAGCCCAAAGTAATAAAAAGGCTTGTAAAAGGGTTGCGAAAAGAATTATCATAAGAATTTCCACTAAAACAATGAACATTTTTTTGATATGGGTGCCACCATTTTTTTTTTTTTTTTTTGGGACACTTTAACAAGCAACAAATCTTAAGTAATTAATAGTAACTTTTTTTTTTGTTATTGGAAATGATGTCATTTAGATAAAGTAAAGCGAGTAAAAATGACTAAGTTTCGAGAACGAAAGTGGAAAAAGAGAAAAAGAAATTTGTAAGTTAATGACATTCGCGAGTATTCTCTTGTTTACCTTGTTGTTGCTAAAACTTCTACGTCGTGAGGCGTAGTTCTTCGAGTTCTTCTTATAACAATTCTAAGCTATTTGTCCTTGAGTTGAGTTTGATTGTATTGTATAGGATGCGAAATCATTTGTCGAATTCAAGTCAAATTAAATCAATTTGTTTTCTTTTCTCAACACATTTTCATTCACTTTGCATTTTTCATTAAATATTGTCGAGGCAGGCTCTCTTAGTCAATATTAGACAATAAGCGCGGAAAGGAGCGCCGTAAGCCGTAAGCATGACATGAAAAAAATGTTACGCAATTTTGATTGGAATCATTGAGAGTTTTAACTATTGGGAGCACATACATTCGTATTCGTATGTCTATCTGCATATGCTTGAGTACACAAGTATATATAAGTTCGCATACGTACCTTTCAATGGCATCAAGACATAGTCTTGCTGTTACCGTAACGATAACAATAAGGACGATGAACGACGATAATAAATCAATTTGTAATAAAAACAAAAAAGTTCGCTTTCGTATTGTCATACTTACGAGTATATATATATAGTGAAACGGCATTCTGTCACGTCCTATATTCAAATATGGTCTTGTTCGCAATGCATAAATGTTAGTTTTCATAGACAATACATACGAAATTGTAATGTTTGTGTATGTATGTATATGTCTTGTTCTAAAGTGTTTTCTATTTCCATTTTTGTCGCACACGTTGTTTTTAAAAATTCAAATCATTCAAAGCAAAAGGTAATGAATGAAGATGCACTGACTATGGTGTATGTATGTAGAGGAGGAGGAGGAGGAGGAGAAGGAGACAAATGAATCAATAAAAAAATAAAAAAAAAGCAAGCATTAAAAAAAAAAACAGTTAGCCTTGTTACAGTAACGGCGATACAAAGTAGAAATTAATTTGCGACTTTGAAAAATGAATTTATTGCCGTAAGCCATAGCTTGACTGAATAAAATATTCATCATCAAGTTTTTATGTCAATTTTCAATTAAAACGTGGCGCACAGGGTCTTGCAAATGTTTGACGGTCATTAAGTAAAAGTCGTTCCACATTTTTATTGCGGTCGCTTATCACCATACATCAGGTAAAAATTACGAATATATAACTTTATTAAATCTACTAAGCTTACTATTTAACATAAGTTTTCTGAAAAAAGAGCCGATAGCCTATAGTCTAAGAATTAATTTCATTGGATTAGAAAATATAATAATAATAATATTAGTTTGGGGAAAAAGAAATCCATTATTTTTATATGAACTCCAGGACTTTATTTAACATGCTTCGGATTGTCCGATTTGGGTCAAATATGCACCGTTTTGTTGTATGATTTGTTGCCATTTTAAAGGTAACTTCAAAATGC
>KK351013.1:98082-109053 GCA_000671755.1 Glossina brevipalpis
CCATATCGGACAATCCGAAGCATGTTAAATAAAGTCCTGAAGTTCATATAAAAATAATGGATTTCTTTTTCACCAAACTAATATAACGGCTTACTTTTCATAGGAATAAATTATATGAGAAGTGTTTCAAAATATAGCACCACTTTCTAGGGATTTTTGTCAAAAAATATATTAGAAATTGCAATTTATATTTGCATTATAATAGAAAATGGTCAAAAAAAAATGGCCCGATCTTATATATTTTTAATATTGTTTGTCCTTAGGCCAAAACACACTAGTGTAACAAATTTTGTCTAAATATCTTGAGAATTGCTACGTTGAACACAAGTCTTACATAGACAGACAAAAGATGGACACACGGACTGACATGTTTGAATGGATTCGGAAAATTATTCTGAAGTCCTTCTAGAAATCACATGTATTCGCAGAAAGTTTATGTGTCTCTTTATGATAAGTGACGTAGGGTATAAAAAAACACCAAAAAAGAAAAATAATTTCAATATTCTCTAATAATGGATGGGCATGTCTGATCGCAATATATAGAGGAAATTTTTACCATTTCATTTGACTTAGTTCATATGTAATACGCAATTAAAAACCATTTTGTTTTTTTGTTTTTTTTTTTTTGAAAGCTCAGACGTTCTCTCTTTATAGTCTAGTCCGTTGTAGACGTATCTTTCGACCAATTTGGCAAGTTGTAGATCTTTCGACCGATTTGGCCAGTTTGCAAATATTTATTTGCAGGAAAGAACTTCTAATTTCTTACCAAATTTGTAGGTGAAACAAAACTTTTTATTACAAACATTAGAGAAACAGATAGAAGAACAGATACGGAGACGGATGGAAGGACAAGTGGAAATGAGTAAAACGATTTAAAATTTGATACTACGTTTGTATACGTTTTTTGACTCTGACTCTAAACTTTATTTTTACATAAAATATCTACATTTTGACAAAATTAGTTGGCCTCATTCTTCGGTGATGGATATAAAAAACACAAAGAATTCTTGGTCCCACATATTGATTTGAAATGTGTAGAGAAATTAGTAGAGAAATTTACTCTAGAGCACATAGAGCACATAACATTCTCTTGCTCGTTATTAATTCTAATTGTTTTTCACAATTTGTAACAGTCTGCCATTATTTACACTTTATTGCTTTTGTTACTAATCCTTTATTCAAAAATAAATGTTAGTCTATGTGCTTAAATAATGTTTTTCTCTTTTTGTTTTTTTTTTTTTTTTTTTTTTTGCATCGGATTTAATTGTTTTCATATACGTTTTACATTTATTAATTTTTAATAATTTACTAAAAATGTCAGCATTTGAGTAAAATTTATTTAATAGAATTTTTTAATTTTTATTTTTAATTTTTTTCTTTTGTATTCTCTTCCTTTGTAAATGCTTTGATTAATTTTACATAAATGCCATGGGGTTGTGGTTTCATTAATAATAAAATAATAATAAAATGACTTTAAAAAATTAAAAAAAAAAAATAGTATTCGTTTGCAGACCTATTTCGAATACATTAATTTATAAAAAGCGTAAATTAATCTCCCCAGAGACAGAGAACAGAATCTTAGGTAAGTAAGTTGTTCTTAAAAATTTTAGAAAAATTACGGAGTTCCGGGCGAAACTGCCTCATTTTTTTTTTGTTATTGAAGGTGGTAGTGTTACAATATTCAAACGATTCCAATCATTCGTTTTCAAATATAATTTTTGAAACAAAGACAGAGGAAAGACCAAAACCAAATTTCTATCTCAACAATTTTATAATTTTTCGGTATTTACGTCGATCAATCAGATATATCCTCTATTCGAAATACTGATGCTTGCTTTTGAAAAGGTAATAAACCCAGTGAGAGATAGAGTATCTTTTGGCAAGAAGCTTAAAGGAAAAATGACGAAAAAAGCAAAATAAAGTAAAACGTTATAGTAGGTCAAGTTTGACAATTAAGAACAACTTTTCAGAATAATTTTTTCAGAATATATTAAGCTATGAAAGAGAAACAAATCCGTTGCGATCTATTCTCTTTCAATAGCGCGCGTTTGTCTTCATTTCAAAACACGTGATTGCACTAAATTTCATGTAAATATCGCGAAAATTACGACATTTAAGTTAGAGCAGATATTTTCTGCATGAACTGGTAGGAGTAGAAAGAAAAGGGATTTCTATCGCCGTACACTATAAATAGTGTTTGGATATAAAATGTAAGAATTTTAAATTTCCGTCTAGACGGCTGGTGGATACCTATAATAAGTAATTAGTAAGCGAATGTAAAAAATATTATGGAGAATTTTGTTAAGAAACCTTTACCAATAGACTGACTAACATCTTTTAATATTTTAATACGCGCTGTAAATAGGTCTTTCGACAGATTTGGTTCATTTTCATAATAATCTGCATGCAAGACTTGAACATAATATCAGAATTTTTACGATCGGTATTATGTTTACCACAGACTTTATAAAGATAACTACACGGACAGATGGATAGAGGGACAGACTGCTTTCCTGAGATAGATTTCGGTTTTGATACTGCTTATGTGAATATATATATATATATGTGAATATATATATATATATATATATATATATTATATTATATATATATATATATATATATATATATATTATGGAGTTTATGAAGCTTCGTATCCCCATGCTTCGATGGTAAGTGCAAACAAGATGATAAAATAATAATACTTACGAGTTGTTAAGCATATAATTTAAGTATTAAAAAATATTTTTTGTAATAAATATTGTTAAGGAGGCAACCTTGAAACTTGAAGCTCGCTTGGCATGTGCTTTTTAAAGGGCTGTAATGTAGACGTTGTAATTTTGAATCCAAAATAAAGGGAAACTCAATCTGTACTTAGAATAGTACGTAGAAATAGTAGTAGTAGTAGTAGTAGTAGTAGTAGTAGTAGTAGTGCTACAAGTCATATTTGAAGGACATTCATTTTTGTGTTTTAATGTGATCGGTTAGTATTTGTATGAAAAATTTCGATTTTACATCTATTTTTGATCAAAGAAAAAATTAACAATCATTTGTACATTTGTACAAGATTTCAATTAACTTTAATTAATTTGGCGAAAAACTATTACGCATTTCATTATAAAAGAACACTTTAAATACTTTTCGAAAAATTCGAATGAAACGAATGAAAATTTCCTGAAGTTGTTTTTATAGCCCCGTTTTGACAAATTAAGTTTCGAGAATAACTGGTTTAAAGTTTTAAAGGTTTAATAAGAGCTAATAAGGTTTAATAGGTATCCATAAATCCTAATAAGGACTAATGAGGACTACTAAGCACTAACGAGGAATTAATGCGGATTTAATACATTCTTGCTATTACAAGCGGTATATTCTTGGTATTATAAGCGGGATATTGTATATGATATACTCCTAAGTTTGATAGATTACATTTTTTTAGCTAACGTAAATCATAGATACACATGCGAACAATTTAAAACACAGCCGGTTAAAGCAAAAAAAAAAAAATGATTAAGCGTATTGAAAACTTTATCTTCATTAAAAGGGGATTCATTTCATTTCACAGATACCTTTTTATACTCTACATGACTCCATGGGTGGTGTACATTAAATTTGTACGGAGGTGGATACATATTTGAACAAAGGCGAATGCCATATTCAGAATCATTTTCTAAATCGATTTAAAAATTTACCCATAGATATCCATGCATTCTTGTATATTCATGAAATTTTAAATGAAACTTAGTATATTGGATTATTTTGATCCAAAGACGAACGATATTGAAAATAGTTAGATTGAATAATATTTACAACCACTTCCTATAGAACGATGTATTTTTATAAAAAAAAAAAAACATTATATGAAAAAGTTCTCTATTTTTTATATTTTTTTAACAAAAATCGATGGAAAATATTATTTTTATTTTTCCCACTACTTCCCTTGTAAGGATTCTCATCAATACCAAGGATTTATATGGCAAAACGACCTAATCTATGATATTATATGATAAAGAGAAATAGTGTAGAGTAGAGTATTCAATTGTCCAACTTGCATAACTATAACGCGTTAATTTGTTTTTTATTTGATATAACTTTCCGTTTTTTCCAGTTTCCACATATTTCAGATAATACGTTTGA
The DNA here is from genome assembly GCA_000671755.1 of Glossina brevipalpis. Classification (NCBI taxonomy): domain Eukaryota; kingdom Metazoa; phylum Arthropoda; class Insecta; order Diptera; family Glossinidae; genus Glossina; species Glossina brevipalpis. Next base: position 102,217 of record KK351013.1, read on the forward strand.
TGAATAAAATTATTATTATTATTATCCATAATTAAATTAATTGAAGTTTTTATGTTAATTGTAGTTATTAAATCGTTGCCAATATATACGAGAAAGGTAGAAAAAAAAGTGGAAAATATTTCTGCCCTTAATCTTATATTAATGATAAACTCAATATATACGTTTTTATACCTACCTTCGAAGGTGCGAAATATATTCATTTGGTCATTTCGTTTGTACTGCCCAGAGAGAGACTTCTAAGACCTCACAAAGTATATATATATATATTCTTTATTAGCATTAAATTTGGAATCGATTTAAGAATGTCCACCTGTCCCTCTGTCCATCCGTGTATTGTCTGTGGCAAACTTACTCCTGCCCTTAGATATGGTTATCGGTTTCAAGTTAGACAGAAAAATTAGAAATTGAATATCGAAAATGAGCCAAACCGATCACATCGGTGAGCCTCGTCTACAGCATACCAATTAGCTGAAAACACTTTTGTTTTCTGTCTGTTTTACTCAGTGCTCGTAGACTGCAAAATGAAACTCTCCATGGTATTCCATAAAAGTGTAACAAAATCAGCCACGCCCATCTTTTACAATTTAAGTTTTTCCCCTGTTTTTGAGATAAAGGTGTTGGGTACATAAGATAAGGCATATAGCCGAATATAATTTGTTTACTTTTCCTCTTCGTTTGTTCTATATGACTCACAGGAAGGAGAATTACAAGCCTCTTTATCATAACTTAATATAAAATAGAAATTCGTTTTAATCATCTTTATCTCTTGACAGAAAACTCAAATTCCGATAAAATAGTGCATTATTACGTAATTCTTCTTCTGCGGAACTAAACATTAGCCAAGAAACAATTTCGAAACAGTTGGTTGTGGCTGAATAAGGGAAAGAGCTCTATGAGTTGTTTATGATGAATTTAATAGATTGAATTTGCTTCTGCAAATCATGACGGAAATAGAACGAATTTGAGCCATCTTTGATGATATTGATGATAGGCGGTGATAAGTGGATCATAAAAGAGAAAAATTTGCGAAAAAACTCATCGTCTAGGATAGATGGAGCTGCACAAATAATGGGAAAACCCAGATTGAACCCAATTGCCCAGCCACGCATGATAATGCCTAGCTTAGGCAGCTTCGATCTACCCAGACTACGAATCCTACTCTCTATTGGCAATAAATATGATTCGAGCAATAGTGCAATTGAGACAAATCGTCCAAGAAGGAAAATTATAAAAAACGTGGCTATGCCAGACCATTCGCATTTTGAATGACTTCTTCAAAAATTGAGAGAGTAGAAATCTCAATGATTCTATATTGGTGGAATATGATTTTCAGTGTAAAGGAGCATTTTACTTTTAAAACCACAAAGTGTGTCTGAATTTCACGGAAAATTTGTCATAAATTTATTCTCTTACGTAATATTTTCATAATTTACAGCGTAGCGGTTCGCCACTTGGAACTTTTTGTGCGAACATTATTTGTATTAATTTTCGTTAATATCTCCAACTGGCCGTAATTTAAAGCTGTTTAGTTATTGTGGATATATTTGCAAGAGGATCGTACTCGTCTATCTTCCAACACTTCTAAATGATGACCGTAAAGATGCAACAACTTTCGAATCAATATCTGCCATGAATTTTAAGTTGTAGTTGTTTTCATTCATGATGGCAGATCTTGCTCAATTTTAAACGTATTTGCAATTCTCAAACAAATACATATGAAATTTCAAGTTTCTATGCCAGTTTTTGTAATCATGATCTCTTCCACAACAGATGGCCATTAGCAAGGCGTACCAGTCGCATTCCAAATCCCAGCACATGTCCTTGTACAGTGTCCGCTACTGAGATGTTGTGTAAAACCACTTTTTGCCTTTGACTATATACCACGAATATGAATAAGAAAATATATTCTATATTTTTCTATAAATTTATGTATGATAAAATCTACTGATAGATGCATAAGCGTTAAAATTATTTATGTTCTTTTCTCTCTCTCTCTCTGCGGTTCGATAGCTATGCAAACTCACCGCAGGCATGAAAAACTGTTTGTTGTCTAAAAACTAAATATATGTTTATTGTCGTACATAGATACACACATAAGTGATGGAGAGAGAGAGAGAGAGAGAGAGAAAGAAAGAAAGAGAGAGAGAGAGAGAGAGAGGATGAGGGAGAGAGTGAGAAAGAGAGTGAGAGAGAGAGTGAGAAAGAGAGTGAGAGAGAGGATGAGGGAGAGAGTAAGAAAGAGAGTGGGAGANTAATTTCAACCTTTTTTGTTTACATATATGTACGTAGGAGTTAAACAATAACAAACGCAAGTATTATTAAGAAATTAGTTTGACTTCATGTAAATGAATGACCGGTTTCCTAGTGGACTAGATTAGATAGTGTTTCTACATAACAACAATAATTATGTCATCATTACCTGGAAGATGTAGAATAAGTACAAATGAGATAAACAGTCGAGTTTAACTTTCAAGACAGGTGTGAGTATAATCGATAAAATTAATTAGTTAAGAGGTTAAAACTAAACATTTACTAAATTGAAAGTCATAGCTACGTATTTTCTTTAAGAAGAAGAAGAAGAAGTAAAAGAATGCGAACAGAAAGTCTGATAAGAGAATTAGAAACATTTTTATATTAGTTTGGGGAAAAAGAAGTCCATTATTTTCCTATTCGAAATGTTAAATAAAGTCCTGAAGTTCTTATAAGATTGGATGGATTTCTTTTTCCCCAAACTAATAATTATCTGGAATCCAAAAGTAATAAGATTAAGTTTTCTGTGATTAACGTAATGTGCTGCATAACGAAGTCCTTCCGCAGAAGCAAATTGTAGGCAAAAAGCATTTAAGCAGATTTAAGAATTAAAGATTTCAGCTTTAGGCATCATAGGCATGTAAATATCGATCCAAATTATGGATGGACAACTCTTGATTTTTGCATTATAATAATGCATTTTTAACAAATCAGTTACTTGATCACAAGCTTCTTGCACAAAATTCTATATTCATATACTGCTGTAGTTTACTTAAGTTAAGATTAAGTAATACTAAGAAAGCTTTAAATGGATGTGACTGACGACAAAACAGGTGTTTCGGCTGAGATATGGCAAGCATCTTAAAGGGAGAAGAGTCGAGTTCTGAAATTCGAGGTCGGTATACGCAGATACTTAAGAAAGTCATAGTCCAAGCAATGAATGTGAAAACATGTCGAGGGTAACAAAGTTTAAATTGAAATAAAACTAAGTTGAAGATAGCAAAGTCGAAGATAAATAGAACTAAATCTTCCTAAAATATCAAAGTCTACGAAAGAACAAAGTCAAGTAAAGAACAACTATGTTTAGGTCAAGCTTAAAGATTTTACAGATTTAGTTACAAATCAAAGTCGAACGAAAAGTCAACGACTAAACTAAGTTCCTAAATAAAAATCGAAATCGTAAGTTAAAGAAAAATATTAGTAACCATACCGATCGAATATTCTTGGAGGAAAGGACAGATCGAATATTCTTGGAGGATCTGTCCTTTCCTCGAAGAATATTCGATCGGTTTTGAATAATTAAATTTATTATGCAGGAGACCTGCAGGAGGCCTGGACGCGCAAGACTAATCTAAAATTTTCCCTCATTTTTCTTTCCTCGATTTCCTAGCATTTGCATTACGGACGGATTTGGGACATTTTTAGACATAGGCTGGACGCTTAAAGTGACAATGCCCCTGCGAAGTTTCAGTTTTCTATCACAATATTTTACGTCTTAAGAGTTTTTTGCGGCGAGTGAAAGGAGATCGCAAGAATGAATAAAAAATCTTACAAATAATAAATTCGATTATATTGAACGTATATCAATCTTCTCAAGTCAATCGTAAATAACTCAGACAATTATGAAGAGATAAATACTCATCTCCAATAACCATTGGATATAACAAAAAAAAAAAAAAAAAGATTGGATTAAAAAAAAATTCTTGCTTTGCTCCAACTTATTAATGAAACTGTGACATCTACTATCTACGTGACCTCTTTTTAACTGTAATAGATGCTTGCGTTAATTTCAATCATTTTTTTTTTCACTTGAAAAAGTGATTTATTGAAAACTATATATTAAGCAAAGTATTTTACATTAATTTTCTACTACTGTAAGGAACAAAAAGCGTGTTCCTTTTTAATTATTGCCGGGGTCAACCGTCGGCTTTTCCAGGTTCATACACAAATGATAAAAAGTCCACTTTATTTTATTAACTACTGAACACTTTATTTAATAAACTTAGTCGAAATCTTCGTCTGTCCGGGGACGTCATTGGATCTAGTTTCGGAATCTTGCGCGATGCCCTCCAAATATTTTCTTCAAAGTCAGATGGACGCGGATCAAGGAAAAGACTACCGCACGACCGCACACGTCGCTGTTCAGGATCAGAGCGAGCAAGCGGAAACAGCAGTGTTCCCCACTTGCTCTATATTCTCGTCAGCTAGGTGGCAACACCATTTACCCTCAGGGTCGCATTCCGACCCTTCGCTGCGGGTTACTGCCTACTGCAGTAACCGCACAGCAATTAGGAAGGGGAACCGTATGGACCAAAACGAGGGTACGACTTTGGTCCTCACACTACTTTTACTAATGAATGTCGAAAATGTAATTTTGAACGTTCCGTGACTACTGTCTGTCTACACATTGAATAACCCAATAATACTAACGTAAGGTAAAATTCATCGAATTTAATCATTATATCCACTTTCACTTTCTCATTGTTCCCTAAAAAAAATTTCTGACCAAAATTAACGCAAGCATCTAATAAATAATGGATTTTAATTAGCGATAGGAGTAGAACTAAAACCAAAAAAAATTGTAAAAAAAACCACAATTGAATTTCAATCAAACCTCTTTTGATGCTAAAGAGTGATACCGCACATTGCGTTTATTACCTTTTTTTTTTTATTAACTTAAACACTCCATGAAATACCTGAAAATGATGTACAAAGATAATTTTGAGGGAAGGCGGGAGGGAGGAGGGATTTTTAATTAATCTATAAAATCAATTTTGCAAAAATCTTCGTGTTGCTTTACCGTGTCAAATATAACAAGAATTTGCCAAAGAAACAGAATACAAATATTAGCAGTGGTCGTATCTATAGACGAACTCGAAGCCAGTACGCGAAATGCGATCTTAAATTAGATTATGGTAAAACAACTATTTTTCCAAAATCGAAATTTAAAAGCAATGTTTTTGTTAAATATTCTTTTTTTTACCGATTTTTAGGGAATACCATAGTATTTGTTTTAATAAATTAAAATCTATCAATTCTATGTGATCGCTTTTTGTTTCAACTTTTAGAAAGATAGGAGAAAAAAAAATTCCATTTGGGATTAAAAATTTTTGATTCATTTTTCTACGTAAAGAATTGAGATCTGTAACGATCCCTCAATGTTCACTAAGGAGAAATGGCATTGTTTTTCGGAAGTTGCCACCACTTTTTTCTTTTTGTTTTTCAAAAATCCAAAAAATACATAATATATATATATAACACGATACTAAATAAGTTCATGTTGCCGCTCTTCATAAGTCTATATGATTTTTTGTTAGCCCTACCTTTCAAACGAAATGTCTCAAAATTTTGCGGCATTCCGACCATTTGTTTACAAGTTACAAGTCGGTTTAGTGAAACTGCTTTTGTAATTTTCATAATATTGGAAAAATCAGTATTTTGTGTATTGCTAAAGTATTACTTTTTAAAGGAGAAAAATTCCATTTAAATCTGGATTGGATTTGAAAAGTGTTACGGTAACTCTTACCCGTTGAAAACTACAATTTTCTGATTGTGTGTTGACTTTAAACGAAATTCTATGGATGCAAATGTTGCCGACCGGTTTGATCATTCAAATCCGGTAGATGCTCCACAAAACGTAAAAAAAATCGTTTTGACCATTCAGGTCGAAAAGTGAAGTCTCGTTGGAGTATAACTGACACTTTAATGATATCAGAAGACATTATGCTTACTATTTTCTGTCAATATTTGTCCATGAGAACGCTCTGCCCGTTTGTGGATATCAAAAAAAACAATTCAGAATTTGAAGCTGGTTATGCGAATTAAAACGAATATGGCGATGACAATGGATGAAATATGAACTCACCATTATATCCGTAATCAGCTTAATAAGTAGCAACCGGAGAAACTTTTCCAGAGCGACTATACACACACAAATCGGCCGTAAAGATTATGTACTCAACGATTATCTTGAAAAGGGGCCATGGACACATTACATCGCATTGTTAGTGAGTTTGAGTGACGAAATTACAAAAAAAAACCACGCCTTAAATAAAGAAGAAAGAACACTCTTTCAGCAAGCCAGTGTACTGGGCAACCAGTAGACCACAATAATAAAAAATTGTAAAAAAAAAAAGAAAAAATTTGGCCACCCTACGAACTTATTGAATGACGTGTTAGTTTAAGACAGACTTTCATACGTAAAAATATTAAAAAAAAAAAAATTTTAAAACAAATTTAAAAAGTTAACTTATTTTTAAAGAGAACACAACAAATTATTACCCGTACAATGATCAGACACTACACACACACACACACACACGCTTTATTATTACTTCTTCTAAATAAGGACTGCGCAACTGGCATCGTTGAGAAAGCAACGGAAGCAATTAACGACGGCAATCTGTTATCTGCATTAGTAATATTGTTCGATACTTTAAGAAGTTTGGTTTTAAAAGCATTCCTGTCGCGCTTACTTTAGCACAGTGTTTTCACTTACTTTAGCACAGTGTCCAATAATTTACTTTGTTTAAGAGTTTTTAAAGTATAAAAAGGAAAATTTCGCAAAAGTTACTCACCCCTCCCTCC
>KK351013.1:110286-132889 GCA_000671755.1 Glossina brevipalpis
TTTTTTTGATTTCTACAAACTTTTTCTTAGCATTGTAGAGATGAGACAATAAATATCCATTAGGAACAACGTTAACGGAAAATAGAAAAGAAATTATCAAAACTACTATTACTACTCTACTACTGCTTACTATTGTTGCAAAGAACCGTAGGCTATTTTTGGAAAAAAGGGAGAATTGAAATAATTTGCGCAGCAAAGCAACAAAAAAAAAGAAGAAGAAAATGTGTAAAGCATTTGAAAAAAAAAAAAAACAAATTTACATACGATTTTCAATGCTCTTAACAATATTTTCTTGCGGGGAGTCTTTAATTAGCACACGTCATAAACATCTTTGGTTAGGGAGAATATTTGCAGTTCTTGGTGGTACTTCCTACTATTGACTATATATTGGACTTATTTATGGTGAACTTCAAATTCATCAATAGAAAGTGTTTAGGGTTATGAAGTAAAGTAAAAAGCATTGAAAGAGAATCATTAATTTGTAGATTTACTTCGATTTGCTTTGATTTGCTTCGATTTGCTTCGATTTGGTTTAGAAATCTTCCATAACGAAGCAAGCTCAGTTAGCTTTATTCCTCTAGTCTCTAGGTTGGGGGAAATAAATAAAAAAAATTCTTAAAAAAATTCATTTCATAAACATTTGTTTATTTAAACATTTTGCTGCAAAATTTATTAAATTAATTCAATACAGCCCAATTAGTCTGCACTTTTACTTTTATTTTTATAATATTTTTTTTTTGTTTTATTTTATTCTATCAGTTTCATGCGCATAATAAATTATTAATAAATATATTATAACTAAAACGATAATGATGAAATATATCTTCGCTAATGATTTATTTAGTTTCGCTGCAGTTAAGCTTGGCAAGATAACTAACTCAAAAATTCACGTTGCGGTTAGACGCCTAAAAGTTTCAAGGATCTGATATGAGTTCACCTTGCCGCTCTGAATAGTCTCATTAGTTGATGTAGTTTTAGGATTTTTTTTTTTAAGTTTTTCGTTTGTGTTTGTTTAATGGCTGCACATCAATAATCTCAACTAGCCTGGTTTGCAGTTGCATATATATCATAGATAGAGAAAACTTTTGCGTTTTTCATTTTTGCATTACAATTATTTGAAAAAATGAGCGCATATTAACTTTATCATTGCGTTTGTAAATACCCAGAGAAATGAGAATTTTTATTTATTTTTTTCTTTATTGGGGAAAAAGAAATCCATCCAATCTTATATGAACTTCAGGACTTTATTTATCATTTCGAATTGGAAAATAATGGATTTCTTTTTCCCCAAACTAATATTTATCTTCGTCTTACCTCTCTTTGCAATATAGAATTAGAATAATTGGAAGGAAATTGAACGACATTTCGTTTCTTTACTTAATACAAGATAACTACGTTTGTCGAGTACTTTTAACATAAACTTTGAGTCCCGAAATTTGCGAAAATTAGCCGATGGTTGAGGAAAGTATTATCCAGTACTGTCAATACGCGTAGCGGAAGAAAAATCAGATCAAATCATTAAATCGTTCTTTAATTGGGGTTTGACTATTACCCACAATAACGTTTAAATTCGATTGATTTTAGATTAATTTCTTCTTAAGATTTAAAACCTAAAAAATGTATAGAGTCATTCATTTCATGGTCCGGTTTTGGCAATCTTATTTCAATAACGTATGTAAAACAAAATTATCATTCAGGGCATCATGCGTTTAATGTGATATTTGCCATTTGAAATAGTGATCGTTTAATTAGTACTAAATGCGTTAAAATAGTAAAATCTTATTAGAAATGTACTGATTCCGTAGTAAGTACTTTTCGTTTATTACAAGTAGATAATGGTTGACATAACCGTCCATCTGAAGACACTATAGGCAAAAGTGTTAAGAAATTTAAAGAAACAAATGGCTTCAAAAGTGTGGTATCACAAGCCATGCAAAAAGCATCATTTTCGCATGAGAAATTTTCCAGATGTAATTTCGCCTTTTGGTGATGCGATTCGACCACCAAGATCGGGCGAATTCTCGCCACTGGACATTTTTCTTGTGTGGTCACGCAAAAGATTAAATTTATACGAAAAATTCTCAAACTCATGGTACTTGAAAACGTAAATCCGTCAAATTGCGGCCGAGTTATTGCCCGATACGTAGAGTTAACGAAAGTTAGCGAAAATCAACTCAAAAGAATGCAGTATTGTAAGATGTCCCGCGGAGAGCGTTTGTGTAATGTTGTATTACACAAACAATGCTCTGGTACCATTCATTCGTTTTTACGTTTCATTCGCGTTTACGAAAACGAAACGAAAAAATGGATGATCGCGGGAACGTTTTACGATAAATGAATTCTAAGAATCTAATGATTATCAACTTGTTGCTCATTTATTTATAAAAAAAGCGCTCGATAAACTCTTTTAAAAATAAATTTTTTAAAAACATAATTTTGTATAATTTTATTTTTGTTTTTTTGTTTTTTTTTTTTTTTTTGTCAACAATTACATCTGTTTAGCTTATTGTAGTTTAGATATGAATGATTAAGCGGCTAAATCCGATTTAAGTTCTTGTTCATTTTTTTTTCTATAACATCATCAAATAACTTAACCATCGATTATGTTTTAATCATCGATTATGGTTTAACCTACGACCACTCAATTCTCTTCATAAGTTAGATTTTTAATCATTTCAAGAGAAGTGAGGTGGAAACACTGTACTCTCCTCCTACACTTCATATATTTGTTTTAAGCTTGTTGTTGTAACAAACCGTCGCCTTGTGGATGTGTGGGGTATCTAAAATTCGATCCAAATGTAATGTGAATTTTTCACAAGTTTTCTATTCAGTTTTTTTTTGTTGCTGTTGTTCATATAGAGTTAAGCGTTGCAACTTATGTTTAAGTTGAGGTAAACTTCAACAACACTTGAATAATTCTATTTCAACATATCATGCATATATAGTCATGCACAGTTATACACTTAAGACAAATGCATATAAGCAAAAAGAAGAGAAGAAGATGTGAATAAACCGACAGATAGACTGGCTGACTCCCTATTACTGGTTACGACGGTAAAAATATTATAACGCTTGTCATTGAGATTTCCATACATATCTGCATACGTATCTGCATATGTACGCGCGTGTGTATGCATATATATACAGAGATCTTTTCATATGTATCATAAGATGCTTTTTTTTTTTTTTTTACTATAAATTTTTGAGTTTATCTTAAAACAAATTTTTTTTTTTTTGTTTTTATGTTTTTATGTTTTACTTAGTTTATGAGAACAGTTTTTAGTTTTTGTGTGCTTTGTTGAAGCATTTAAATTTAGCATAATTCTGGGATATAAAGCATATAAAGTACTTTACTTTATTCATTGGTTTTTTTTTTTTTTTTTTTTTTTTTTTTTTTTTTTTTTTTTTTTTTTTTTTTTTTTTTTTGCTTTATTAATTTTATGTGAATTTTAATTTACTTTATAGTTAACTTAAAGCCAAAGACATTTAAATTATTTGTTTCTGTGGTATACATGTGGATACATGTGGATTATAGAAAACTTATACGCTACTATTTATGAATATTTCTCGAATTTTTTCTTTATTTCAATTTAATCTCTATTTTAATACTAAATATTTCAAGGTATGTTAGTTTAATCGCATGCATGTGTTTCTGGAAATATATTCGCGGAAATTCCTTAATCTATATAAATAATTTTTTTTTTTTTTTTTTTTTTTTAATCAACCGTTCAGAGAATGTCTTTTATACTTGCAAGGACGGTTTGGAAAGTTTTTATAGACAAAGGAAGAGGAAGAAAAATGTTTCTGTGTCTTCGCGTGTAAAAAACTGAAATGGTTTGACTTGGATTGAATGGATTTTTTATTCACATTTAAAATTTAAGTAAATTTCGCATTTTTGATGAGATAAATAATAATTCCCTTTTATGTACATTCGAGAAGAAAAGCATTACGGAATGAGATTCATTCGAATTTCTTCTTGAAATGCATAAGTTGATAAGAAAAAAATTCCGATACAATTTCTTACTCCCTTACTCGTTAACCCATCTAATTGAGGTAGAAAAATTAATGTCTGATTCCGATTTAATTCGTTATATACGGAACTATGTGAAAGTAACGTTTGCTCACCTTTTGATGAGACCATATATAGACTGGGATGTAAGGCTTAACTATTCTACCAGTTTCTACCACTAACTATGTCAAGCCTTTGGGTACCTTAATATTTCGATAAAACTTATCAGATATCATTTAAAATAATGGTTAGACTGGGGACACGATATCTGGAGAGTAAAAAACTTTTATATAGTTTGGGGAAAAAGAAATCCATCCAATCTTATATGAACTTCAGGACTTTATTTAACATTTCGAATTGGAAAATAATGGATCCATCCAATCTTATATGAACTTCAGGACTTTATTTAACATTTCGAATTGGAAAATAATGGATTTCTTTTTCCCCAAACTAATATAATTACTTGAATGAAAGCTACTAAGGGAAAGCGATTAAATATTTCTAAGCGATAAAAAGTAATAAATAAATTTTTAGAGCTTTTCTCTTGAGCTCTAATAAATCTCAAAAATTCATTCCATAGAACATAGCAAAAGATCTGGAAAAATGCTGTACTTTTATAAATATACTGCAAAGGGCCCCATCGAGGGTTAATCGTTTTATATATTTTTAATTTTCGTTTTTTGCTATGCTTAAGTTTCTCAAAACTTTTCGATATAGCTAACGTTGAGCTTAGATGCTTAGGTTAATTAATTTGCGCGCTGAAGGTAACTTAAAAAGTTTTAGGCTTATGTGCGAGACTTTTAAAACGCCTATTAAAATATAAGGATTCCAAAATTCGGTTAAATTTGAACTCAAGTTCTTTTTTGGTTTTTCGTTTCTCTTTACTTTGTATTATTTTTTGTTTGTTTTTTTTGTTTTGTTTTGTTTTTTTTTTTGTTTGCTTTGCTTTTGTTGTAATACACTTACTTAAGTCTCTGCATTTTACCACAATGAAAACAACACTAATAATAACAACAACAACACATGCACAACATTACAATTATTCTATATATTTGTAAAATTTATGGAGTAAAAACCTCTTATTAGAGCGTTTATGCATTTTGTGAAAAATGAAAAATAAAGCTGTAGTTATGACTGTTTTTTTTTCAACAATTTCCCAAATTCCTATTTACAGGAACCTATGTAGACGACTAAGAAGTATGTAAACTATGGGGAACAGCATTAGCTAGAGCTAGGAAGTGTTCTATTTTATTTATATTTTATTTATGTATATTAGTGTGCACATCACGAAGCTATTGAAGGTATATTAAATCTATTAAATCTTTCGCAAACATCTGATATGTTATAATCATTATCGAACGGTATTTTTATATTTATATATGCAGTCTATCAAGTATTGGAATGTAATCGAATAATGAGATTAAAAATTTTTTTTAATCAATTCGATATCTTTAGCAATTTTATGGAACTTGATTCATATAAAACATTCTTGATCCATTTATAAGTAATATTAGTTTGGGGAAAAAGAAATCCATTATTTTCCAATTCGAAATGTTAAATAAAGTCCTGAAGTTCATATAAAATTGGATGGATTTCTTTTTCCCCAAACTAATAGTAATCTAAAAAACTACGTTAAGCCATTTTGCAGTTATACTCTTCTTTCGATCAATATTGAATCTTGGTAGATGTTTAAGTTCATTTTTTTTCTAAGAATAGTTAATATAAAAGTCCTGCTATCCTTTTACTTTCTTAAGATCATGTTAATTAGGGGTAAACAGGACTATCCAAGTACACATTTTCTTATCTCACCATCTTATCTTTGCCTGGCTTGTTATTGGTTACTCAGTAGAAAGTTGAAAATTTGCCCAAAATACAGTTCGTTGGAATCCTTTTTTTTTCTAAATGGAAAAAATTTACTTGTAACTAAAACTAAAATTCGATAACAATCGTCTCTCGTGCTAGTTTCAAGAAGAATCTTCAATGCAAACGCCTTATGATCATAGTAACCGAAGTTTATCTTACTTTAAAAATCGGTCGAATTATATGAAATTTTCACAATTATTCTTCTCAACTAATTATAAGAAAAAAAACTATAATAAACTGAGTTGTGGATGAAAAATATCTTTTTTTCTCTCTTCCCAGATAAGTAGTATTGTGCAAGATTCGTATTAAATGTAATAAAACTTTATTACGGTTTTTTATGTATAATTTTTGCTTTGTACTCTACAATTAAATATTTTCTTTCCTTGTAGAAATTCCACAATTTGTTTATTTCAATTGTTTGTATTTTCTCGTTCGTTCTCCTTATTCTTTTCTCGCTCTGTCTTTCCTTTCTTTCTTTCTTTCTTTCTTTCGCTCTATCACGTGTTACTAAGAGTTGCTAGAGTAAACTATGAATTTTGTTTTTTATTTTTTTCTCTGGTATTGGATTTCTCTGCTTTTTTTACAATGGCCAGAAATATTCATAAATAAAACTATTTTATTGTATGTGCAGGTGTATATAATTGTACAGCCATGGCCAAAAAACTATGTAGAAATTATTGCATTAGAAAATGTATAATTATTTTTGTTGTTTTTTGGATCTTGAATTAGTTTTATAAAAATAATACAAAAAAAAAAATATGTGAACTCAGTCTTTTAATAATTTTAATTCGTCAGTTTTATAAGTTAAAAATTATTTGATCATTTCCTTTAAAATCCGTAGATGTTAGAACAAAATAGAATTTTGAAATCTTGAAAAAAAAAATTTATTTTCACTTTACCTTTGAAAAGATAAAAGACTATTTTCACAGCTATATTATATATATATATACATATATATATATATTTTTAAAGCATTTCAGAGAAATGCTCAAAGGTTCCTTTAATTCCTAAGGAAAAGTTTTATAGAAAAGAAATGAATAGAAATGAAAAAAGCAAGCCGAACCCAAGAAAAAATTGTTGTTACCGTAGACAAAGTGTCATAAATCACGAGCCAAATTAACTAAATCTTTGCTTTAGATATACAAACTAGATGGGTAAAAAGTTCTTAAATAATGTCCAGTTTTTTGAATGGATAAGTTGGAAGAAGACTCTTTCATCAGAATTGAATATCCGGTAATGTTTGTTAATTTGTGAAGCCAGGCGCATTTTTGGGAAAGTCTGTTAAACGTCCGAGACGATATAAAAAGTAGTAGAAATAAAGCAGACACGCCTTTACTAATCGATAAGCATAATAAATAAGGTAAACAGTATCTAATACATTCCTAAGAACGAAAAGGACATTATAAATATATGACTTGCTTGGACCCACACGAGATAAGATCCATTACAAATGTAGTGGGCAAGATGGGCAGTGATTGCAATATTGAAATCATAAAAAAGTAGGTTGGATAAAGCCAAGCCATATCGGAAATGTTTGTCCCTCCGTTCATCCGTCCCTCCGCCCATACATCCGTCCGCCTTTCTGTCCGCCGTTCCGTCCTCCCGTCCGCGTTTCCGTTTGTCCCTCCGTTCTTCCTCCCGTTCCTTCGTTCTTCCTCCCGTCCCTCCGTCCAACACTCCGCGCCCCTCCGCCCATCCATCCGCCCGCCCTTCCGTCCGCCCTTTCGTCTGTCCTTCCGTCCTCTTGTCCGTCCTTCCGTCCTCCCGTCCGTCCTTCCTTCCTTTCGTCCTTCCGTTCGTCCCTCCGTTCTTTCTCCCGTCCCTCCGTCCGTCCCCCCGCGCCCTTCTTCCCATCCATCCGCCTATCCATCCGTCCGCCGTTCCGTCCGCCCTTTCGTCTGCCCTTCCATCCTCCCGTCCGTCCTTCAGTCTTTTCGTCCTCCCGTCGCTCCGTCGTCGCTCCGTCTGTTCTGTCTCCATCCATTCGTCCTTCCGCAAACTGAGATCATCTCTGCTTCCCGTGTTTTTTGCTCCTTACTCATCAACTATAAGAGATACAATTATAAACGTTTGCACTTGTACTCCACATAAGAGTGATCCTTGAACACTCGTACAAAAATGGAAAACTCGGCAAAGGGCAATCAGTATTGTAGAGCAACAAAATTCCATTTTTTAAAATTTCATTTTAAGCTACAAAATGGTGAATATAAAAAGTTTGTCTACAACCGAATGTAATTTTCTTACTTTCTTAATAAATCTTTGCCTTTATTTTCCCTATAAAATATATGCTATCTACGTGCCCATGGCTGTACGTGTATAATTGTGTGTGTAAATATTTTGTTTTTGTTGAAATGCGAAAAAGCAGAAAAACATATAAAAAGACCTAAAAAAATCTAAAAGAAAAACTTATTTATAATGGTGTATATTTAGTTACTTCTTCAATATTTTAAAAGCTTATGGACGGCTTTTGTTGCTTAGTGTTCAGCACCGTAGGATATATTAACTTTGTCGTTTTATGAAATACGCTTCGTTAGATGTATATATCGCGTATATAGTACCCGGAATATTAATTTTAGTTTATGTAAAGCTTTTGTTTTCGTTAATAACAATTTCTACTGGTATGGTCTTTATAAGTCGTACAATAAATTTACTTTTAAAATTTAAATTTAAGTTTTTATATTGTGTCACAAAAGAAAAATGATTTGCATATCGCTGAGGACATGGTTGGCATATGAGTTATATATACCTTTAAAGAAAGCAAAAAGCTATCGATGTATGTTAATCGTTTATCTGGTTTCTGATATCTACTTCGAATCTCCAAAAGATTATATTCTGTATACCTCAGCGAAAGTTTTTATACGTTGCTTAAAAGCTATAAACCTGGAAAAGTTAGACTTTTTTTGAAAATGGCCGAAACTTAAATCATCTATATAATCGTATAAATCCATGTTCTATAATGCTTATATCAAGTAAGAATCTTGCTTAAGATAAATCTTTGTCATTCATCACCTTAAGCCGATATGAAAATCACAAATGTGAGCGATTTTTCGAATTGTAAGGACTAAAGTGGTACCCTCGTTTTGGTCCACATGCTCTCCCTCCCTAATTTGCTGTGTGGCAACGCCATCTGCTGAGACAGAAAATAACCAAAATGGGGGAACGACGGAGAGTTCGACTTCCTTTTTTTTTGGTTATTGTCAAGCGACGGAAATGGTCGTCGCAGTCCGCTGCTAATCTCTCTCCATCCGAGTATAAAGGGTTTAGAGATAGAAATCAGTGTCCGTGGGGGCAGCTAGACATATTACTAAAACGGAAGGCACGTTATTATAAGGCTTACTTTATGATTATATTTTAAAGAAACGCAGAATGAAATTATGTTCGTGATTCTATTTATTGTTCCAAATGGGAACAGAGTCGTTTAACAGAAGTTAAGACGCCTGGAATCCGACGAGTTGATTCCAAGCAAAAGATAAGGAAGTTTCATTCCTCACAGCACATATAGTATATCTTAGAGGACACACTAAATAATTGTTAAAGATCTAGAAATGGTGTCAATTATCTGTGTTAGTTCGGGCGGACAGATGAATGGCGTACCCCAGAATGTTTCATTAAGTGTTGCTATATGAATTTCTAAGGCATTCGAAGGCCAGTCGACATGTCCATAATGAATAAACTAAAAAAAAAAAAACATAGCGTTTCTTAAGGTAGAACTTATCTACGGTTCTTCAGAAGTAGTGCTTTACAACCACCATTTCTAGATATGTGATCCGTTCATTGTCAGTTTTATATCTTTGAAATCTTATCAAAATCAATTAATTCCTAAGATTGGAGCTACAGTGTTTCTATATATCATTCATTAGAATAACAGTCAATGTCTTATAAAAATCAGCAACGAATTCTATAAATTGATGTTATCGACGAAAATAAAGATTAATTCGCTAACTTTATCAAGTACGTTATGAAAATTTGCTTGAAATATTTACAGTTCTCTGAGTGCAACAGAATGTATTTTTACTATTCAAATCAAAAATTTCTGAAATCAAAAATTAAATACTTTTGAATTTCTAAAATCAAAAATTAGCCAAAATAGTTTTAAAGTTATGAAATCAGATGAAATGCAGTAATCGCCTTTTCCTTATGCAATGGTTGGGGTTGCAAAGTGAATTTATTGTTAATTCGCAATATACCGTTATAATGAAAACATTTTTCGTTAGTTTGTATTCGCTTTACATTGTATGTAACGTTCTTTGAAATCATAATAAAATTTAATGCTAATTATAATCCTAAATTGGTCGGAATTAATTTTCATTATTATTTGAAGGTTTTCGCTTAATTAAAATTATATAGCAACTGCTTGGTTGCTTTGTTGGATTCTCCGATGGCATTTGTCACACAAATTCAAATGAAAGTTAGAAAATAAAAAAAATAAAAAAAAAAATAAAAAAAAAAAGAAATAAAAGTTGAAAAGTAAAATTAAAATTAATTGTTTTTACACTTTTAAGATAACTAACTGAAAAGCTATGAAAATGAACTTTGGACCTAATTTTCTTTTTAATATCATGGCTGACGAGGCCAACGAGGCTGGCGAGATTGTCACGCTAAAGGGTAAGCAAATAAATTTTTGAATTTCTTCTTATTAGTTTTCTTTACTGACAGTTTCTTGTTGCAACTGTTGTTGCGGTCATTTTGCTAATTTCATGACGATAGCGATGCTGTTGAAAATGATGATGATGATGATGATCATGATGATGATGAGGGGAATAAAATTTATATTTGCTTTTTGCAAAAAAATCTTCAATATGTTGCAAACTATTGTCAGTTAACATTTTTCATAATCTTTCAATTTTCAAATTTTTTATTGTTTTCTTTTATTTTTGCACTTTTTATATAAAGAAAAAGGCACAACAAGAAAAAAAAAAAAAAAGAAAAGAAAAAGAAGCAGAAGAAGAAACGTAAATTTTCTAGGGCAATCGTAAGTTGAAATTTAGGCTAAGGCTACACGTAACAATAATGTACTCGAATGCAATTTTATATGTGCGCGTATTTGTGTATTCGTGCTTATATAAATGTTTATGTGTGTGTGCATGGGTGTGTAAGGATGTTTATAATTGTAAACGGTGCTGACTATGACGGTTGCTGCTGTGTTCGTCGCTGTTAACGATTGCGATGACGATGATTACGATGATGATGATGATGGCGATGACGAAGACGATGACGATGTGAATGTGTGAATGGTTGATTGTTGTTGCTCTCGAGCTAACAAATATACACACAAATTGTATTGTATACATTTATGTACAGTTGGTAGTTTTTATGACAAATGACAATTATAATTTGCAAATTGCTATTCCGTTCTAAATATTTTGCATTCTGTTGTGTGTGTGTGTGTGTATGTGTGTAACTATTACTATACTGTGTGTAGTACGCTTATGTTTAGATACGTGAGTGAGATACGTGTGTTTGCGTTTGTCCATGTTTGTATATAAATTCAAATGCTATTGTCATTGCGTTATTAGAAGAAGAACGGAAATTAGAGGAGACTGTTGAATTGTTTAGAGAAGAAGAAGAAGAGAAAAGTGGGAGAAGGAAATAAAGCAATTGTAATATTATTAAAAAAATATTATGGAAATTATTTTAAGTTTTTTTTTTTTTTTCGTAGCACAATTCCAATTATCAATTTCCTTTACATTAAATTTGAACATTTATTTATTTACTTGCTACATATATATATGCAATTTATTTTGGTGTATTGCGAAGAGGATGGAATCTATACCTACGTACAGCGTTCGCTGAATATTTTTCGATTGGCGTCTCAACTATCTAAAGTGGATAAAATTTTAAATGTACCAGGAAGTTGACTTTCTGAACATAGTCGTAGAGCCGTTTTTACAGCTATTTTGACGTAGTCGATAACTGGATATGTATGCCTAAATGTAACCGATAGCGGGGCGAATCCCCTAGTGAGCAAGACAACCCCCCGAAGTTAGAAGATTCTGTCAGATGTAGGAAAATAGGTATGGATTATATACTCCCCTCTGGACAAGGCAAAGTCTGTTTAACATCGCAATATTTAAAGTCGTAGCAATCTTGGAGGAACAGTAAGTATGGATTACATTCTCTCTTCTGGACTAGGCAAACCCTATTTAACATCTCAATATTTAAAGACATCGCAGTCTTGGAAGAATCGCCGAAAATCTCCTAGGTCCGTCTACGGCTTTCAGGACTCTCTCGTGCCCAAGCGGACTTTGTGTAAACAGGTGGGAACCGTGAACAACAATTCTACATGGTGCGGGTTCTTTGAGTGGGCTCCAGAAACCCATAATTCGGACAGTAACGCATTCTAGCTCAGCAGCGTTACGTGATGTAAGGCACTCTAGTTCATGTTGTATTCGAATGCTCTTGGTTGCCACCAAATTTTTCTTCATAAATTTTGAAACTCTTGGGTGCAGTATCGGCACGGTAAAGCCATGGTCTCAATTACGTTGTTACTTCTCTGCTACCAAGATCCTAAGATAGAAACGTGAAAATTATGCTAATCCTAGACCTCCGTAATGGCTGATTGTAAGAGCAAGAAGAAGAAGAAGTCTACAGGCGGAGATCTTTTTGTTGATTGAAAACCAAAACCAATGACAATAACTAAAAAAGAAGCTAATGTTACACTGTGATTGAAAAATCTTTCCTACCATTTTTAACTTTAAAAATAAATTTTCATTTTTATTGAGTGGGTGTAGCTTTTTTTCCATTTTTGTTGGATGCTCTTGCAAATTTTTATCGTGCATTAAATGCAGTTTACGAATAATAATCAAAAAATCCAGAAAACTGAGGTTTTCTGAGTGAGTATATGTTTCAATGTAGGCTTTTTAGTTCGACCAATGTGTCTTATCTTCAAAACAAATCTGTCTGCAAGAAGTTCCAACATTTTTCCCAAACTTTAAGGCGATACAATCATTTTTTCGACCAGATGAATGTTTACCAAAGACATTACACGAACGGACGGGCAGATAGATGCAAACTCTAGAAGCGATTTAGATTTTGCCATTGGCCAAGAGAGTTGCAAACTTTCTTGCGTAGCGCTTGTCCAGATAATATGTTGTAAAAGGGCTGCAAATTTTCTTAAGTAAGAAATCTCCTGGGGCACGCAGTGGTTGTAGTTGCGTTCCTAATTATATTTATTAAATTTTTACGGAATCAATTCAGAAGAAGGTAATTTCTTCACAAAGATTATTCAAAAGTCGCGTTGCTTTGTTCATTTTGGGAACCTTTTTTTGTTTTATTACGAAGTTTCTTAAGCTTAAAATTGATAGATTGACCCTCCCTGGATTTTTTTTTTGTTATGAAATTGCCAGAAAGTGATATTAGTAAAGTAGTTCGGCTCAGTGAAATAGATATTAATGTACCGTTTCGCGTTACCTTTTTGGATTAGATGATGACAAGTCGAACCTTTTCCGAATTTTATGTAAAATGTTAAACGACCTCTATACCCTTTTTAATGGTTACTTATTTTATTTATTTATATATTTTAAGATAAAGCGATATTTGTGTTCTTTTTCTTTTTTGATTTGTTATTCGTCTTCTTTTCAAAGTTTGCTTTGCTTCAACTTAATTGATGTAACCGAAATTTATTGTAATGAAATGAACAGAATGTCGCATAATATTGCAAAAGTATCTCGAATATATAATGATTTTATAACTGATTTAATTTTTGAGATATTTAATTGAAATGAATAGTAGAAAGAAATAAGTGAAGTACACAGTAATTGACACAATCAATCATTTTTAGAACGGTTCTAGTTCTTGAATGCTAGCTAGTTGATTCATTCTTAATATGTCTGCATTGAACTATTACAATATAACAACTTCAGATTTCGATATCGAATTTTATGGATTGCAGTTTCCTACACGTTGCACTTTCCTTCATATATATTTAAGAAAATATGAATGAATGAAGCATACCACACGATCTTTAACAATAGACCAAGAAAAAAGTTCGCGGCATTTGGTCACTACACCACAAACACATTTTTATTATATATATGTATATATATAAATAATTTTAATCCACATACGCTTTTATTGCCCTTTTTCTACGTTTTTTCTCTATTTCTGATATTTTTTCTATATTTCTGCTATATTTTCACTATGTTTTTGTTATATTTTTACTATATTTCTGCTATATTTTTGCAATATATTTGCTATATTTCTGATACATTTTTGTTATATTTTGTCTATGTTTCTGTTATATTTTTGCTATGTTTTTTCTATATTTCTGCTATGTTTTCAATATATTTCTGCTACATTTTAGCAATGTTTCTGTTATATTTTTGCTATATTTCTGCTATATTTGTGCTATACTCCTGCAATATGTTTGTTATATTTTTACTATATTTCTGCTATATTTTTGCTATATATTTACTATATTTCTGCTACGCTTATTCTATATATCTGCTATATTTTTTCTATATCTTTTCTATATCCTTGCTACACGTTTCCTATGGTCTTGCTATACGATGGCTATATTTTTTCTATATCTTTCCTATATCCTTGCTATGCGTTGGTTATATTTTTGCAATATTTTTGCTATATTTCCGATACATTTTTGTAACATTTTCACTATGTTTCTGTTATATGCTATGTCTTTTCTATATTTCTGCTGTATTTTTGCTATGTTCTTACTATATTTTTGCTACATATTTGCTATATTTCTGCTGTATTTTTTTCTATATCTTTCCTATATTTTTGTTACACGTTTTCTATATTTTTGCTATACGTTGTCTATATTTTTGATATGTTTCTGCTATATCTTTGCTATTTTTTTTGCTATCTTTTTGCTATATTTCTCCTATGTTTCCACTTTATTTCTGCTATATTTTAATAATGCTACTGTTATACTTTGCTGCATTTTTGCGATATTTTTGTTATATATTTGCTACATTTTTGCTATATTTTTTTTCTCGCGATTGTAGAATTTACGCGCTTGTTGGGCGAAAAACGAAATGAATAGGTTTTCACAGGAATCTGTTGAAGTCAGGTTAAAACGATTGAGAGAATGCTGCAATATTTGAAGCGAATGGTAGTTCAAAGTGTACAGTCTAGACTATATGGTGAATGCATCAAAACTCTTCATAATCTTTTTCATTTCTCTCAATTTTTTAACCATTAAAAATGCGCGTTACCTGGCGATGCCGTAATGACATAGATCAATTGATCAATTTTGGATGATTTTAGTAAAATCAATCTCTTGAAGCAGCTTGTGTTGCACGACTATTTTCTAACACCACTAAACAGCGCAATTTCATTCATTTTAAAGCACAAACTTTTTCAGGCATTATTGCCGTACGTGAACCGTTACCAATCTTCTCCAAAGTCGATCCATTAAACTTTTTACTGTTGATTCTTGTGACAAACAAATGCTGTGTGCTTTCTTTTCTTGTTCAGCCTTATGCAATTGCTTTGAATCTGTTCTTTGATCAATGTTCCACAGCCATATTATGAGAGTATCATAAGTTTTTAACAGCTTTTGGCGAAACCAAGTACTCACTGAAACCCACTATAGTTCAAAATCTTATGTTAATCTTCAACATTTTCGCTTATTTTATGAAATGGCATTCTTACCTTTTATAAAATACAAAAACAAAACATAAATAATGAATAAAATATAAATTCAAACAGTCGATTTGCGGGCTTCGTAGAAAGTAATATACAACTAAGTTAGATAATATGTAACAATCTGTGTACTGAAATTATTTTTGAGTTAAGTACTTTGAAGAAGTAATTCATAAAAACATTACTTTGCAATTGCTTGATAATCTTTTGTAAAAATTAGTGAAAAAAAAATTATGTTAATCATTATAATGAATTTCATAAAGCAGTCCCATAAAGGCGTCATATTAATCTGCAATTCATAAAAAAGAGATTAAAAACTCAATTACGTAACTCTTTCAATGAGTTTAACTTAATTTGAATTGAATTGCGTTCGCACTAAATCGAATAAGTTATTTTCATGGGCAGAAAAGAATATAAACCAATAGGAAAATATGCATTTACCTTGAGACGAATCTTGAATACCATCACTATGTCACCTCAATGTATAACTATCCGAAAGTTTTTTCTTAATTGTCAATAGACCGATCGATTAGAATTACTTTTTGAATCTAATATTTAGATTGGTCCGATAAACATTTGTAGCAAAACATTATAAGACCGATATCTACTTTGGATTATCAGCTGCTAAAGTAATATTTCGAAAATTTTTTATACTAGAATGTTCGTTCCATTTATATATTTGAAATCGATAAATAAACTATTATAACTTGAAAATTCATTTTGATGAGCATGGGGTCTGTCACCTTACAACATGCTAGACAGATAGAAGGAGCTGAAAAAATGAGCAGATAAGATAAGAGTTCATTTAGTGGTTGCTGAATAGCAAACGCAGACGGATGCGACTTAAAACGTCTATACCTAACCACTTAGCCAAGCACAACCGAAAACGAATAACCGCATTGATGTTTCTAGGTCCGTCTGTTTGTCGAATTCCTTACTCGATCTAGCCATCGAATCCAAACAAAACTAAATTTCTTCCCAAAAAAACCCCTGTTCTGTTATCGTTTAAAGAATTCTCTTTAAAAAAAGCTGAGATAAATCAAAAATTCAGTTTAAGGCGATAACAAGAGAGCATTTCGTTAATGTTTCTCAACGTTCTTAATAATTTAATAAACATTTTTATAATATCTAATGCAGTCTACTTCCTTATGTAATAAAAACATTAATAAATACTCTTGAGAAAATCAAAAATTCCCACTTAATATTTTTATTAATTCACCTACACTATTTTATAGTAACGCCTTAGGTTGGCCTCATTTGGAAATTATGTTGCTTTTAATTTCGTTATTATGAATTTTTGATGAGATGAATTCATTAAAAAAAAAAAAAAAAAAAAAAAAAAGACGATAAATAAAAATGAAGTGTTGGACATCAAAAGATTCGTTTTAAGCTGAATATTTCTTATTTTATCATAAATTTTCTACAATTTTTATATACAATTTCCAAATGTGATATTTTTGTGCATTTTATTATATGTACGGATGAGCGGGTGAGCAATTTAAGGAAATAAACTGTGAAAGCAACAATGCAACCAATGACAAGGGACAAACGAAAATTTTGTAAATACATGAACACATGCACACATACCCATATATATATATATGTATACATATGTATAGATATATATGTATATGTGTAAGTATTTTATTTATAATTTTGTAGTAATAATAAATCTTTACAAAAGTGAAAATCACTGAGTGTCCGAGTTGGACGCACATGTAAGAGGAAAATTAACGTAGAGAAGTTCAAATAATTTATGCACTACAAACTTTTTAATTTATATTATATTTATATTGTTATATATATATAGAACGCTATGTGGTGCTAGGTGGATATTGTTGAGAGCAAAAGAGTTTTTATTTTTTTTTTTTTTTTTTTTTTTGTTTTCAACCTTTCGCAGAGTTCGATTAAAAGCAGGAAATAAATATTATCAATTAACAACAGTATGGGTTTTACTTACATATATATGTACATATGTCAATAAATAAATATGCGTGAATATGTTCGTGTGTATTATATCAATTCAAAATTTATATACATTATAAATTTTTTTTGTGACAAGTGGGTGTTATAAGCCGTGCTCTGTTACTTTTCCAGCAATAAATCACGCATCTATTTAACTGTATATATATATATATAGTCATGTCAATGTATGGGTGCGTGTTTTTAAATGTGCTTTTTTTTTTAAAAATTACTTTATTTATCATTTCTCTCTATTATGTAAAAATTTCAAATATACAGTAAGAGCCAAGAGCTTTACAGGTATTGAATGAAGTTTTTTTTTTTTTTTTTTAAATTAACAATAAGTAGATCACTTAAAGAGTGAAAATCTGTCGGGGAATGTAAATTAACTTAAACCACATTTCCTATATTGTTTTTTTTGTGGTGGCAGACAGTTATCTTTAGTGTTTCAAAAGAAATGTTCTATGGTGCTGAGGTTAAGGCATTATGGTTGGCCTTGAAGTGCTCACATTGCATTTCCTTGAAAAAGTCCTTATTTCGTGGCCCTGCAGCTGCCGGCCTAGTGAGCAATAATTCCTTAAAAAATAAATGTGGTGAGATTTAAAACCTTTCCACTACTTACTGTCCAACTAAACAAGAGGAAAAAAGAGAATTTTTATCGTTAACTCTTAAACGAGGCTATCAGAGAGATTTCATGGCCCTTTTTCCTTGTTCTCTGAAACTGCAGCTGCTTTATTAACACTTAGAATTTGCATTTACCGATTGACTAAATTTTCTTAGAGATTTCGAAGTTAATATGATTTTTATGTTCAGATACCGAGTTTAGATTTCTTTATCCTTTTTCGTTATTCAGTGATGTGATTATGTATAGAAAGAAATAAAAACTACTTTCAGGATTCTGTGTCCTTCTCACACTACCTGTAATATATTGGGGTTGTAACAGAGTTGCATTGGCTCAGATTCTTCACAAGTGGACCCCTATAGATAATGTCTCAGTATCACATAGGTCGCAAAAATAGACATTAGTTGCTATGAAACATCCTATGATGGCCTTGCTACTACGGAATATCCTACTACTTTCGTTGGAACCGGTATTGAAATTTAATGCAATAAGTCGTTGTTGATATTATCGATTCAAAAGTTAAACGTGTTTAGTTTAATCGTAGCACTAGCTAACCCCCGGAAGGACTACTCTTCTTATTTTATTCTCACTTATCCACTGATTAATAGATTGATGTATTATGTTATTAGGCTATTTTACAACATGAACTTATATGGAAGTTCTCTTTCGCTACCTATTTTCATATAACCATTAATAATAATATTTTTGATATTCAGAACGAGTAGTTGTTAATCTTTTTGTTTCACTAACTACATTTCTGAAAAGTTCTGTCAAAAAAATTTATGCTGGACTCTGCTAGTGCCTTCAGTCTACTTAGTGCGCCATTCAAATATTAATAAATTCCTTATTGCGCCATTCAATTTTCTCATTGGGCCTTCAGTCACGTCATTGCTAGTGCGTATTTCCTACATTCGCTTTAGAAGCCTATATTCATCAGCTATAAACAGCCTCCTTTCTTCCTATGTGGTAGGCCCTTCTAAGTTTTACTCTAACAAGGGCAAATTTATTCTTCGTCAGTGCATAAGAATTCTTCGTCGATACGTAAGCATTCACTTTAGGGTAACGATTGACCGTTCAACCTCATAAGGAAATAAAAGAAAAGTCATTTCTTCGTTGCATTTGTGGTCCAGAAAAAGGTTTTCATACAAATTATCTCGATATATTACCATTTCTTAAGGAAGAAAAATTTCTTAATTGAAATTTTTGCTGATATCTTAGACATCTTATGTTTAAGTTTTTTAATTTTCATAAATTTTAATTAAATTAAAAGTGACATTGAAATTTATCAAATCATCGTAATCAATTAACATTTGCATTGCAAGGACGCTGGTTGATTTAATTAATAATTCATAAGTATATATGCGACTTCTTTCACAAGATAAGAACAATAGCAAATGACTAATAATAAATGATTTTATATGAATTCTTTTGTTTGCAAACTATAGAAATTTTTTCTACCGAATAGGAGACAAATTGCGTGTAAAAAATTGAACGAAAAAAAAAAAAAACAATTTAAAACGTTATAGTCCGACAAAGAAGACCATTAAATATTCTACATAACTATGCTTAGCACAATTCCTTACTTATTTTCATGGAAAAGTATTACAAATTATATCTTGTTTTCAGGTAAAAGTATGTTTTTCATTGAAGTGCTTATAGGTAAGGGGCTCTAAAGCGTCGACGTACTATGTATCAAATGTAATTTTTATGTCAAAAATCTTCTTATTCTTCTACTGTTTCTGCCATAAATTAAAATTTAAATTACACTTTATTATTATCTTATAAAGGTTTACATTTCAAAAGAACTCTTATATGCGGTTTGGATTCAAAAAAATAGGCTTACATGGTCCAAACGTAGCATAACTTGTTTTTGTGTCAAATTATTATTAGAGAATAATTTTTATTAAACAGTATTAAATATTACACCATTTTAAAGACAACTTTCCATAGAGTGATTGTATAGGTTACAGTTCAAAAAAATGATCGCATCCGATCGAAAATTTTTTACATTTAATTTCAATCGATTTTTCTCGAAAAATATTAGAAATAGCAATGTTTGTCATATAAAAATTTTTTTCAAAAAAGGCTTTATATGGAAAGTGACCACAGAAGTGGTCCGACCAAATTGATTTTTTGTAGTTCTCTTTGAGGAAAAACACGAAAAAAAACAGTCTTTGATATATTTGTAACACGAATACAGCCACATTTTTACTACATTTATAAAGGTATTTTGTACTTCCAACGGGTGTGTTATGGAATGCAAAGTTAGAGTTATTTTTTTTCCAGCAGCCGTATTACTGAAACGATCAAGTAAGTTTTTAAAACTTGACATTCTCTACCGTAAATATGTAAATACAAAATCCCATTTTTTTTATTTCTTTCTTTGCAATCGCGAATTTTACACCAATAAGTGAGACAAGCAAAAAAGAAACAGAAAACAAGTATAGCGAAACAAACGAGTATAGTGTACTTACAATAGTTCCCATACACTTAAATATATTTATTTATATTGGAATTTAAATTTCACTACGTATTTAATTGCAGTTCACTTTTAATATTGTTCCACTTTTAATATCATTACACTACGGTGTAATTTCAATTTCATTACGTTTCTAATTTCATTGCATTGCAATTTTAATTTCATTGCACTTTTAATACCGTTAAACTGTCAACATTTATTTATCCGCATTTATTTTTGGAAACCTATTAAATTACTGCACTCACTGCACTTTCATTTAATTTTATCTTTTTTTTTTTTTTCGTTTTTTTATTGTTTCGTAAACTATCATCGTAGAATTTTTCATGTAAAAACCAGTGTATTATAAAATAAAAAAACAAATATTATTTCAATGGCGTAGATTTCAGTTGGAGGAAAGAAAACTACATAGATTCTTTCTTTTTCTGGGTTAGGTACTCTGTTGCACGGAAAATGCTGCAGCTAACTATACGACGAGCTTTTTACGAAGCTGCATGCTGCCGCAAAATTTGGTTGACCCAAAAGTTCATCAAGATTAACATTTCAGAGCGATTTTCTCAAACATGTGAAGTGAACATATCTCATGAGTGACAGACGAAAGACGGATGAGAGACAGGCGAGAGACAAGCGAGAGACAGACGAGAGACAGATGAGAGGCAGATGAGAGACAGACGAGAGACAGACGAGAGACAGACGAGAGACAGAAGAGAGGCAGAAGAGAGGCAGAAGAGAGACAGACGAGAGACAGGCGTGAGACAAACGAGAGACAAAAGAGAGACAGACGAGAGACAGAAGAGAGATAGACGAGACGAGAGACAGACTAAAGGCACACGAGATATAGGTGAGAACCAAACGAGAGACAGACAACAAAACCACGACAGCTACACGACGACCAGACTAGAAAAACTGGAAAAAGACCAGCGACAGGTCAAAGAAACACAAAATGTATGTGGGAGACGGACAGATGGCATACAGATGGAACAAAAACAGGGCACAGACGAGGCACAGGTAGAGCAAAAAGGAAGCATAGACGAGACGATACGCAAAGCCAGAAAGACCGATAGACAGACAGACAGACACGTATCGACTTGTAATTTACATTGAACACGTATGTGTATATACGTACATGTATATAATCTTAAAACTTGCAGAAATTGCTAGAATTTCGCTTCTTCAGACAAAGTATTACAAGTTTCTGAGTAACGAATTTTTCGTTTCAATTTTTCGTTCATTAATATTGAAGCTGAGTATGAGTGATGTTTTTTATTCCATATTCTATAGTTATGGTAAGATGCCTACTTCATATTCTAGACACGCTCACGCCTAATTGATATTATTTAATAAAGGAGTCTAAACTCGCTTAAAATCGGCCTAACTGAACGTCCCACAATCTCCATCCAGAGCCTAGGGTGCGCACATAATTTCATATGTGACCGGTAGTAGTGCATAAAATTTCTACGCATCCAGTTTTCAGTTCCGTATCTTTAGTCTTATGATTTTAGAAATATTAATCTGTAGAAAAATAGACTGACATGTGCACATTTCTCAACCGATTTAGAATTTCATATTAATAAGAAATATATACGCTTCATGCGATCCCTTATGTATGTTTCTGTCAGAAAGCAACAAACAAATTATATCTGGTTTGGGCTGTTATATACTTTCAGTTTCATTAGGTGCAGCCCTAAAATTGCGAACTAATTGCCATACTATTGTATTGATTTTGTCTTACTGTATAATTTGCCTACAAATCGGCCAAGATCGGCCAAAGTGTATATGATCTCAATCTTGGCTTATCGATACCAAAACGCTTAATATATAAGAAGACATTGATGCTACTTTGGAAATCGATTTGTGTATCGACCGTAATAATAAACGATGAAAACATTTTCAAAAATTATTATTATTATTATTATTATTATGTTTTCTAGTCCAATGAAATTAATTCTTAGACTAGAGAAATTAATTGAGCACTAGCATCATAGGCTATCGGCTCTTTTTTCAGAAAACTTATGTTAAATAGTCAGCTTAGTAGATTTAATAAAGTTATATATTAAATTGATGTTAT
>KK351013.1:152571-171995 GCA_000671755.1 Glossina brevipalpis
ATATTATATATTATATATTATATATTATATATTATATATTATATATTATATATTATATATTATATATTATATATTATATATTATGTTATATACCATAAATAATTCGAGATCGAATTCTTATCATAAAGTTTTATTCGTCAACTAAAGTCAAAGGCACAGATCTCTTGGGCAAGGATCCGAATTTATGTATCGAATTCTCGGAAATATCCTTTTGTCATTAGTGTGTAATGCTTTATTAGTAGGAATACACACACACACATTATACAACATTTCGGTAAGAAATTTAGAAAGTTATGTCTCAAACATTAGAGGAAACATTGCTGCCTCTGATAAATAAATTTATCCAAAGTCCATTTACTTAAGCGCATACGCATTCAAACCATTCAAATATATGGCAAGTCTTTGAATGTTGAAAATCAAAATATTCACAATGATTCATGAAGTAATGTTGACCTTAGAACCTAGGGGAACCACAAAGTTAAAAAATATGCTGGAATTGAACGATTTAAAAGATTTGAAACAGAAATTTTTCAAAACTCAATACTTCAAATTCAAACTTTTACACATTTTTTTATGCTTAAACGACCTGTTTCTTTACTATTATCGTATTCAATTACAAAAATTCTTAATCATTCAAAAACTTATAAAAATTCTGAATCAAAGTAAAGACGCAAGTTCAGAAATTATATCGAAATAATTGAAATATTTTATATTAAAATTCACTCGAAAGTAAAGGTCTAAATTAAAGCCATCAGCTGGAATATAGCGAAATTATTCAAATCAAGATAAAAAATTTTTCATAGGATCAGGAAAAAAAAAAAGTAAATAGAGTTTGTTGCACAATTTTAATAATTCGCAGCTACGATGATGAAAGAAAGAATTATTTATGATTTATATAAAGTTTCTGGAATCATACATAATCATACATAAGAATTTTTAAAATTAATTTTATCTAATTGAATAAATATAAGATTGAAATGCTAATTAAAATTTCGAACCAATTAATATAAATTTTTTGTCCCAAGCACGCCCAACCCCAATTACATCCGTCACCTCTACATTGACAGCATAAATCCACACTTCTACGGCCTTTTTTGCATACCTGTACTGACATGCAGCCACGTTGTGTGCTATTACCAAATCTTGATATGCCGCAAAAATGAAAACCATGAGGACAGGATTGCAAATATTTATCGGACATTAATTCATTAGTGCATTGTCTTTGATGATATGAATCGCATTTGTGGCAATGTAATGAGAAAACTGTAACAAACAAAAACATTTTTTTTTAAAGAATTTTCAAAATGTCGTTTCTCGTTTCTCAACAGATTTTACCTTCTCCAAGCAAAAGATTTAGTATAAAAATATATAACGAGACAACTGAAAATATACTCATATTACGGGAAATTTTACAATAATGAACGTAACAATTACTTCGGAATTTTTTTTTTTTTGCTTTTAAAAAAAAGGTCGTAAAAATTTATATAAAGTTGCCAAAGTGTAAAAAGTTGTGTTATAAAAAAGTATCAAAAATTATTTACAAAATATTCTTAAATCTACTAAATAAGCAGGAATAAACGGCATTTATACTTAGATTCGCGTTAACGTAATTAAGAATTTCACTAAAAAAAGAACGCTCTTTAGGCAGAATTTCAAGATCTTCTTCGAAAATATCGAATTCTCTCTTGAACAACATTTCATTAGAACATGTGGGTATGAACAGATATTCTTAAAATAAAGCAACAGAGAAACTATATTAATAGTAAGGTTCGATATCGCAGTTACGAATATCGTCACGTTTCTTTTTAAGAACGCTTTTCAATCTCCGGAAAAGTGATTTTAGTGTCGGTATGAACATATTATTTAACTCTTCTTCGATAATATTGAATTCTCTCTTGAACAACATTTTTCTTCAGAACATGTGGGTATGAACAGATATTCTTAAAATAAAGCAACAGAGATACTAAATTAATAGTAAGGTTCGATATCGCAGTTACGAATATCGTCACGTTTCTTTTTAAGAACGCTTTTCAATCTCCGGAAAAGTGATTTCAGTGTCGGTATAAACATATTATTTAACTCTTCTTCGAAAATATCGAATTCTCTTGAATAACATTTCATCAGAACATGTGGGTATGAACAGATATTCTTAAAATAAAGCAACAGAGAACGTAGTTCTCGTAGTTATGAATATCGTCACGTTTCTTTTTAAGAACGCTTTTCAATCTCCGGAAAAGTGATTTCAGTGTCGGTATAAACATATTATTTAACTCTTCTTCGAAAATATCGAATTCTCTTGAATAACATTTCATCAGAACATGTGGGTATGAACAGATATTCTTAAAATAAAGCAACAGAGAACGTAGTTCTCGTAGTTATGAATATCGTCACGTTTCTTTTTAAGAACGCTTGTCAATCTCCGGAAAAGTGATTTCAGTGTCAGTGTGAACATATTATTTAACTCTTCTTCGATAATATTGAATTCTCTCTTGAACAACATTTTTCTTCAGAACATGTGGGTATGAACAGATATTCTTAAAATAAAGCAACAGAGAACGTAGTTCTCGTAGTTATGAATATCGTCACGTTTCTTTTTAAGAACGCTTCTCAATCTCCGGAAAAGTGATTTCAGTGTCGGTATAAACATATTATTTAACTTTTCTTCGAAAATATTGAATTCTCTCTTGAACAATATTTCACCGAAACGCACAATTTTCCAGAATTCGGAATTCGGAATATCGTATTCGTACGTTTACTAATTTATACTATACGCATCTTCTAGTCAATATGTTCTTCAAAATATAATCAATGAGTTCGACCGAAATATTACTAGCGTTCCTTAACAAATAAGAACTAAAATTTCAAAAATTAGTTACGATGATGAAGTTTATGAATGTAATGAGTTGTGGTGCATGGACGAATTCAGTTAAAAATGGATTTGATCTGAGGAATTTAATGACCGTGTACCTATTTAAACAAAATTCTTTATATTAAAAATTATTAATCTGCAAATTTTTAATATATTTCGACAAAAAGCGGCAAAAAGGTAGCATTTTTGCTTAAAAATTTGATTCAAATGTAACCTTTTTTGCACGTCTTTATAAAAATATTCTTTCACGAAATACATTTTTTATTTTTATATGTTCTTAATTTCTTAATATTTAATGAGGGAAATTGTGGTCCATGTTAAGGATTTTACGTATAAATACGTTTATTTTGATTTGCTTGAAACAAGCGGGTGCATTTTTGATGCCTCTCATCTTATAAGGGACTCTTGAAAAGTAAGCTAAGAAGCAAAATGTTGGATGTTTTACGATAAACAGAGAGAGGTGAAGAACAATAAGTTCTTTAAAACAAAACGTACTGTACAAAGTTTGGACTACTACATCGGTTCTGGTTCTGGGATCACTCCAGAACCCTTATAAGATTTTTCATGAAAGGTAAGCATTGGCATGGTGAGGCGATATCATATTTGATAGTTTATGTCGAAGATAAACAAAATTTTGTATTAAGCGCAGTAGCGTAGGATATCGAATGGTCGACTTTGCCCTGCTATAAATTTTTTATTTTTTTTTTTGTAAGTTTGAATTTTCATGAACCTTAAAAAAAATGACAACCGTTATACACGCTTTCCTCCATAATCAAACATTTGTAAAGAAATCATCAAGGAGCCTGCAGTCTAATGAAAAAAAATGAATCCATGTTAAATGAAAAAAAATTATATAATCATATATTATCTGTTTTCGGGATATGGCTAAGAGATTGCAAAGATTCAAACATATCTCTGAAGAAATGAGCGCAGAGTATAAACAGATTTTAAATAACCTATATAGCTAGCCTAGCTATGATCGACAACTCATAAGGGATGTTAACGTAGTTAACCAATATTTCTTAGTATTCTTAGGCTAACGGTAAATAAATGAAGTTCCTGCTTACAGTACTGACAGCGGAAAATGTACCGAACCGTCAATTCTGCGTGGTTTCACTCGACAATGTATCTGCTGTGGTTAGGTCCTCACAGGCTCACAAAACGGAGTTTAATAAGTGGCTCTGATTTACAACACGAGAGAGATCGTTTGAAATAGTCATCGACCCAAGGAGGGATTAGGTCCTGCTATTGACGGATATCCCTTCTCTACGTTCTTTAGTGCAAAAGGCCCATATAACTGCTATATTTATTTTATGATCTATCGAAATAATATGGAATATGGAAATATGGCTAGCGTCGGGGCCGTGTCGAGACTTTGCAAAATTGTTTAATCTAAGAGAAACAATAATGGGAAGGACTTTACGGGATGTATAGCATATCCAAAGGTCGAAATAAATCCGGCACGGCAATTAGGTCGCCCAATTGAGATTGCAACTTGTATGTTGCTTGTTCAATACACTACCTGAAGAACGCTCTCTTGCCAAAATCTTTGGGTACGATCGTGGCGATTCTGAGATCCTAAATAGGAAAATGTTCTCACCAGAGAATTGCTCTGGTCTGTACTCACTGAATGTGTGTACTGAAACCTCCAGATAGTACAGCGCCCTTTAATAGGAAAGGCGGGCTACTTGGTTCGCTAAAAAAATGCCCCATGATGTTACGATCGGAAGAGATAGGTAGACCAAAATCGAAACCTTATTTTAGACCAGATATATATATTTATATATATATATTTGTATTATATTTATATATATATATATATCGAATGCTAAACTTACGCCTCTGTCTTACAATTTTCGTTTACATATAAAGCACAAATAATATAAAAATCTTGTTTATCATAAGATATAATGAATTAAAGCTCGGTTTAAATATTCCACTAGTAAGGAGACGATACGCACATGCCTGGGAGTTGTTTAAATTGTTCATAAAAGCGAAATCTGGATCAGAAGTTTAACAAACATGTCTTGTTAATTCATTTCCAAAGGTCGCATTTTTGGATGTCGAAGCCAACTTTAACTAAAGTGAAATTGTAAAGCACATTAATCATGCTTCCACATCGTTCCGAAGCATGTGGGAGACATTCTAGTTTTTGTTTTGCTCATCATAATGACAAAACCGAAATTCATTTAGATATAATTTTGAAATTCTATTTGTCCATACATTCAATTCTCTGCTGAAAATATAAATTTCGTAATTTGGTTGTTTCTTTTAGTGCAGCAATTTCAATTAGATTCTAAGGAGTATTAGCCACATTAGCCAAGACATGCCAAGTATGCCAGTATGCCTCTCTCTGCTTGCCCGTTCGTTTTTTTTTTGCTATAATTTTATTTATCATCAAAAAGTTATGGCTCCATTGAACAAAGAATGGCAAAATTTGTCTATGTTTACTTAGGGTCGAAATATATTTCTTTGCTGGTTATGCACCGTTTACCAATATTAATAACTGAAATATTTCAGATATTCGATGATGATGTTTCATACGTTTTATACGTTGCTGTCTTATTTTATAACAGAAAAATTGTGGTGCTTTACACAATTTTATGATATGAATCATATAATGCATCAGTTGTGAATCAAAGTAAACGCGACCGCTTTCAATATGCAAGACAGACGACGATTGTATATTTATATAAATTTTTGTTGTCACGTGTCATAACGTAAACATGCATTTATGTGTGCGCATTACAACGCGTTTATTTATTTTATTTATATTTCTTGTCAGAAAGAGGAGGTATGATCTTTTAGTTATTACCTTACGTTACAGTACCGTAAAGCATTGCAAACCCACCTTCTCCCCGTAATGCTTATTATTAATTCTTGATCAGTAAAAGCTTCTAAATACATTAAAGCATTATACTGGATGAAATTTTTTTGAAACAAATTCGAGAATGTTTAAAATTTCTTCTTTCTCTTTTTCTTCTTCTTCTTCTTCTTAAAGTATTCATTCATTTTCAATTCCTCCCCTAAAAAAAAAGGAAAAATCGAACGATAATAAGAAGTCACATATGATTACTTTACATCAGAAAAGTCGTGTGGTGACTCTTTGGTTCACTTATTCAATTTGAAATTAAATTCGTAATTTTTCTTCGAAGAAATCCTCCCTTAAAAAAAGGAAAAATCGAACGATAATAAGAAGTCACATATGATTACTTTACAGCAGAAAAGTCGTGAGGTGACTCTTTTGGTTCACTTATTCAATTTGAAATTAAGTTCGTAATATTCTTCGAAGAAATCCTCCCTTAAAAAAAGGAAAAATCGAACGATAATAAGAAGTCACATATGATTACTTTACAGGAGAAAAGTCGTGAGGTGACTCTTTTGTTCACTTATTCAATTTGAAATTAAGTTCGTAATTTTTCTTCGAAGAAATCCTCCCCTAAAAAAGGAAAAATCGAACGATGATAAGAAGTCACATATGATTACTTTACAGGAGAAAAGTCGTGAGGCGACTCTTTGGTTCACTTATTCAATTTGAAATGAAGTTCGTAATTTTTCTTCGAAGAAATCATTCAAGCAGTTTAGTGCAAATGTTTAGAAAAAAAAAAAAAAACTGATGAATTTTCATATTTTAACCTGAAAATACTTTACCTTCAGATGTGTATAGCGTATTCAAAAGCAACAACAGTGTTGACAGTGGTTTCTGTTTTTATTTTATTTTTATTTATTACAAGAGCTCCGCGTTGTTGATTGCATTGGTTTTGATGAATTCGCTCGAGCTTTAATGCTTTTTCATTTTGCCAATGATTCAAACGGACTATTAAAACCATGGAAAATATATATGAAAAATATGTTTTATTTTACTTTAAAATATTTTGTTAATTGGACGTCTGTATTTCGAATTTGGATGGTTGGCTTCAAGCCCTTCATCTATGATGAATTGAAATTAAACATAAAATATTTTATATAATTTTTCTTTAAATACTTTAATTAAGATACATACATATTATGTTAATTAAGAAAATTTTATAATATTTTCTGAATCATTTGTTAAAAATCAAATTTAAAAAATTAAATGAAAAGTATCCATCACAAGTTCTATAATAAAATTAATTTATGTTCAACTTTGCTTCGTTGTTTGCTTGTTATTTATTTAGGTGAACTTTTTTTTCGCGAAATAGTGTTCTCCCGAATTTCATAATAGTATATGATGCTTGTTATGATTCAATCGAGAAGAAATTTATAGTTAGATAAGATATCTTAGAGGTCTTATGATCAGCCATAACATTTTGCACCGTGAAGGTAAAAGAATTTTGTATAAAATCCATGTAGTAGTTCATGACTTATTATGCCGATGAATAGAATATTCTACGAACTCGTGAAAGGTCAGTTGTTAAGACACCATATCAATGTCTAACAATCTGCCCTTCATAGCGGCCAATCGTAAGCGAAAACGAATGATTAACTGGTAAAAGTAAAAAAGTGCTGCCTTTTCTTACGTAAAGGTAGCGACGTACAGTTTTTCTTCTTTGGTGCTGCCAATGCTTACTGCTCTAGACATTCAGGTCGCATATTTGTTGTTTCAGAAAAAAAATAAAATTAAGAGTCTTAGCCTTTTTAAAGTAGTGGAGGTAATCTATCTCCTCCGCATTGTTTGCTGCGCTTACAATTCACTTCAACGTAGATTCCCAACATCATGCAGTGAAGTGCTCAGATGCTCATGAGTGATGAAAGTGCGTACAGCATGCTTTTGCGCAATTGTGGTGTGTATGAGTAGAATTATTTCAGGGGAAATAGAAGAGTTCGCGCCACCGATCAAGTTTCTCAATTTTTTCAACGCGCTTTCTCTAAATCATCACCTAAGATGTCTCCATTATCCGCTGGATCCATCACTAGCTTATCTTTCATTGGCTTAGCAATCAAGTTTCTATATTTTGGTTGCTTGACTGACCACATATCTGTTAATTTTTTTTTTTTTTTTTTTTTAGTAAATGCACAAAATCGAAAAGTTGTTTGAAGTTTTAACTTACGTTTTGGTTTCTTTGTTTGGCGGTAAAGTACCCGATGATTTGTAAAGAAATTCTTGAGTTGAAGAAAATAAGCAATTTACTGCACAAAATATTAACATTAAAGATGACTCTCGAATGAGTTTTTACATATAAAGTAAAAACATATATTTTTAAAATTTTTTTATCCAACAGTAAATCAAAAATATTTTTTTCTATTGTCAAGTCAATCAAAGGAAAATTCTAGGAGAGAGAAAGCTTTTGGAAATTCCATTCAGTTTTCACTTTTTTCTCAAAGCTGTATTGTTGAAGACGATGCACAAAATTCCTAAGAAGAAGAACGCACCGACCTTGTTGATATTTTGCATAAATAACTCTATTGAAGAGAACTGAGTATCTTTGTAACTTTGTAGTTTACGAGGAATGAAAAGTTTTTTGCTTTTAAAAACCACAAATGCTGTCCTGGTTACCTGATAAGCTTACCCTTTAAAAAGAAATATGTTTAGTGGTCTTATTTCAGAAAAAAAAAAAAAAAACAAGACTAACAAACAATACTAAGTTTTTAGGTTTTCCGCTGCTCAAAAAGATATATATGCCAACGGCCTAGATTTTTTCCAAAAATTAAATTCTCTATGAAAGGAATATGCAGATTAAAGGTTGACTTAACTTTCATTCCTTGAACTGCCAAGAATTCGTTTCCTTTTTTTTTTTTTTTTGTCAAAGTACAAATAAAACGTTTCTTGTGTCTTTTCAATGGCTGCGGCAAGACGCTCGTACCTGTATCAGTCATGTGCCATCACAAACAAAACATAAAATTTCATAATTTTTCTGTCCGGATAGAGTTTATTCATTTTGTCAAAACGTTTGGCATTCGTCGGTTTTTTCCCCTTTAATCGCAAGCTATTTTAAAATGCATTGCATCGCGTCGATTTAACTGAATATTATATTTTTTTTTTTAAATTTCAAGTTTCATTCTTTTTACGCTTACCTATCAACACAAAACATTTGGTTTTTTTTAATTTCAAATAAATATAACATGAATTGGTTGTTCTGACAACCTAAACCATGTTTCAGCGGTTAAGATTTTAAAATATTTAAATGAAAATTTTACAAAATATTTTGAAATATTGTTCTTTTATATGCTTCGCAGCTTGAATGAAATAAATCTTTTATTCTATTAAAAAACAAATAAATAAATAAAAATAATAAAAACCTTTATCCTTCGGAATATAGCTTTAAATTCTTTACTCTTTGATTTTGAGTACTTTATTTTCTTTTTTTAATTTTTTCTTTAATGTCGTATAAAAGGCAATAAACGAATTAATATCATTCTTGTTTTAGCATTTATGGAAATACAAACAATACTATCTTCTCAAAATCGTTAGAAAAATTGTATTCTCTTTAAAACGAATTTTTGATATCCACATCTATTAAATTACAAATTTCAAAGGCACTGATAAACGAATTTATAGAGAACTGAAACGAACTTTAACGATCCTTGCTTCAGTTTTCTATTTCAGCTTTACTTTACTTTAAAAATTTCTTTAAAAGAGAGAGACGAGCATTGTCAGTTCAGTGTATTAAGAGTTTCATATGTTATACTGCTCTCTTAAGTTGATTACTTACGTTAATTACTCTCATTGACTCTCTATGTTTTTTCTTTGTAGTTTTTAAGCTTCTAGCTTTGAGTTTTAGATAATAGTTCATAATAAGAAGTTGATGAATTTGGTCATATCATTCGTTTCGGTTTTTAATTAATTTTCCCTCAATTTTTACATTCCTATAAGGACCTTAAATCACAAAAACAGTGATTTAACATATTAGTTTGGGGAAAAAGAAATCCATTTTTTTTCAATTCGAAATGTTAAATAAAGTCCTGAAGTCCGGATGGATTTCTTTTTCCCCAAACTTATATATATATTTAAAAAGCAAAAAAAAAAAACCATTGGAGGGCGAGCAATACTTGTATGAAATTTTACGAAATATATCGGAAGAAATATCAAAATCTTCATCTTCCTGGCTCAATAGAGAATTTACCTTAGATTTACATAAAATATCTGTAAATATTTTTAATGAAAAACTGAGTATTGAAATTTCCTTTCTACAACCAAACCAAAATGGAAAATAGTATAGTATACTTTGGACCTAAGATACATACGCGGCACTTAGGATACAGCAGAGCAATGAGGGGTTTAAAAACAGAAGAAATTGACTGTATAAAGCCATCTGCCCTTGTACTAATGCAGCATATACAGAAATCAACAGAATAACACTTTTGCAAAATAGATAATTCGAATTGTACGCGTAAGAGACTAAAAAGTAAAAAATAAATTATATAAAAGAAAATATTTTTAAACAAGATTTTATATAAGTGAACCAAAAAGTAGGAAATGCGTAAAGTCTTAGGGTATTTAAAAGAGTATGAATTTCTTACGCATTAAAATCTTAAACACCCCATGTTTCTTTGTGCAGTCGGGTGACTAAAACAAAATTTATTTATCATGTTTCAGTTCACTCAAATAAAAGCTTATCTTCAAAAAGAAAGTTTTTTTTATATACATATAATTTATTTGAGTTGTACATCTTTTTGTGTTTTGTACTTCTTCGCAGTACTTTTTTGCTAGCAGAGGGAAAGACGACTGAAAGGCTAAGTTACTTTAGAATCTCACGCTAATCGTATATACATTTACTTATTTTTTACTGCAAGTACTGATTGGTTAAACAACGAAAACAAATCTCTTGTTCCGAAAGTTAATTTGTTAAGAACTATTGCGTCATATTTCAGCTTTCAATCTTAATACTTGCAATCTTGAAAAGTGATAAGTGGTAGACGGAGAGATGGATAAAAACATAATGGATGGATAATATTGAAAGTATATATCAGGGAATAGATAGAAACTGCGAGCCGACTTGCTGTTTTGTACCCGTTTCTGAAGATTTATTTAAAATATACCTTTTTTTTTTTATGTACCAGAAAGAAACTGCTGCCAATAAAAATTTAATATTAGCCGCATTTTTGAATATATCCTCCGGTCTTCCTTTCTTGACATGGTCCACTATAAATTTTACAGGATCTTTGACGAATATCAACACTCTCACTGACAAATCTACAATGACTTCGTACCACATGGGCGTAAATACAATTATTATTATATTGATAATAATTTCTTTGCCCTTAATGAATAGGTGGTTGGTATTTTGTGTTGATATTTATTGTGTTTGCATATTGTTTACGGGTGTTTGAGATGTGACGTTTCCTCTATATTTATGTTATGTTGTAGTCACTTTGTTTATCTGCGGTTTTACTTTCATGTAAGTTATTGATTCATATGGGGATTATATGTATATATATATATGTATTATATTCTGTTTTTATAAATATTATTAATAAAAAGTAAATAAACTCTACTCACACAATTGGCCAAATACCGCACATGCATAAGATGAACCGTTCTTTCTATTTAAAAGAGAGAAATTCAAATCAAAATAACAACGATAAATAAATATATTTCTTGCACATAATAAAAAAATAAAAAAAAAAAAGACTTTTAACTTGCATTGAAGTGCAAAAGAATTGATTCCGTGATTGCATCTTTGCGTGTGTCTAACTAGATATTCTTAACGACGTGAACATAGAGAAGCAAAAGAATGCAAAATCAAAACGTGAATGTTTAATATGAATGCTTGTGTTTGTCACATCATATTATATTAAAGCAGAAAAAATGTCGTCTGATATCATCGAAGCAAAAATGCTTCTCAGATCGTTGAAATCGAATAAAAAACCAAAAACCAATTTGGTTTGTTTGTTGACATTAAAAGAAAAATAAAAAAAAAGTAAAGAATTATATTAGTTTGGGGAAAAAGAAATCCATCCAATCTTATATGAACTTCAGGACTTTATTTAACATTTCGAATTGGAAAATAATGGATTTCTTTTTCCCCAAGCTAAAATGCGGCAACATGATCCAGCCGTCCTTCTGCCTTCCCGTGTAAAGTCTTTAGTAAACATTTTCCCGATCGCAAAAGTGCAAGTCTGGAAAAACTTTGAAAGTTCTTGTACATAGGTTCGTATTGAGAACGAACAAACTTGGTCAAAGTATACGTCAAGAGTGAAACATGAAGTGAGAATACCTCTGGTTTCGGAGTTTTTCTCTCAGATATATATACACTTTCGAAATTTTGATCTGCATTCTACAAAAATTGAACAAATCCATCACTCCTCTACCTATTACTAAAGAGTATCGTAATTTAGTTTCTTCGTTTTTTTTTTCTTCAAATGTTTTTCAAACCAAAAAGGTGATGAGCATGAATGGTTCGGTTACAATCGAATACAATTTCGTTACTTGTTCATACTTTACGCTATTTGTGCTACAGACTGTATTATGTTCGTGCGGAAATATACAACGTTCAGAAAGACTGAAGACAGTTCCACTATTTTTTTTTATCGAACGATTCATAATCATTTTCTAAGTCGATTAAACCTTGTCTGGCTATCTATGTTATTTTAGGCAATCTACTAGATTCATACACTTACATGTTTTGACCAAAAAGTGAACCCACTTGTACGACTGCTTACTGTAGAATGTCTTATTTTGATAAGCTCGTATATGAAAAATATTGTAATTCTCAAAATTTCTCGGCAAAAATCGCTTAGGACGTAATAAAGCTGCCTATTAAATTAATGTGTAGATTTGAAATTTTTTTTGGATTCCCTTTCATGAAAATTTAATCTAGCAAAAACGTCTATTTTTTCCCCACATTTCATAAAAAGTGTATCTTTATACGATTAATTCGGAATTTTTCAGGTGAAGAATAATAAAATCTCTTTAAGTGAGAAATTCAATTTGAATCACATTAATTTATATTGGCCACCCCTTCTTCCTTCAACAAGGACTTTGTTTACACGAAAATAAAGTATAATTCTTGGCGTACATTATTACGCCAATGGAATGACGTAGGGTAACTATTGATTGGTCTTGCCCGATTATGTTTTTCTTGACCATTTTTTTTTTTTTCATGATAAATGTTACGTTATATAGATAAAAATAAAGGAAATTATTTCCAAATGGTATAAATAATGTATAGGTTCGTAATTAAATTAAATTTGCATATGCAAACGATGCA
Source organism: Glossina brevipalpis (assembly GCA_000671755.1). Lineage (NCBI taxonomy): Eukaryota > Metazoa > Arthropoda > Insecta > Diptera > Glossinidae > Glossina > Glossina brevipalpis. The sequence continues at coordinate 165,571 of KK351013.1, forward strand.
ACCGCTTGCGGTTATAGGCCTGTGGCTAAAAATGAAATTTAAAATCAGAGAAAAATCGAGTAAATTCCTGCATATAAAATTCTACATGGTCTTGTAAATGAACCAACAGCATGTGTTGAGTTTACTAAGGTTGAATGACAGTTGCGCTTGCAGCGAACGGCATCTTCTTGTGAAAAAAAAAACTTTCACAAACGAACTTCAATTCGCTTACCGCTTATACCTCAAGCCGACTAAGAAGGATATTGACGATCATAATTCCTACAATGGATTCCTATTCGGTTACGTTATTCTCTACGTACGTGGCGCATACGTTGCAATTATATATTAATTAGTTTGGGGAAAAAGAAATCCATTATTTTTCCAATTCGAAATGTTAAATAAAGTCCTGAAGTTCATATAAGATTGGATGGATTTCTTTTTCCCCAAACTAATATATAAGAGTGAAATGAATCGTGTGAATGCATATTTTTTACTTAAAATATAATTAGTTTATTCGCATTATAATTAAATTGAATAAAAAAAAAAAAAAAGGACATTACGGATCTTCGCTACAAATTTCAGCTATCATGCAGCGAATGTCACTTTATATGTTCCACACATATAATAATAACTTCTAATGACCTGGGACGAAATTTCACACGTTTATGCTTAAACGCTTCTAGAAATTATTATTCATTTTCAGTGATCTCTTCTATATCATAATGAAACGACAAATTTTTGCTACTTTTTCTCCAATAAAAATTCAGAAAAGAAATGAAGAAAAAAAAGTTATTTTGTCTCATACGTCTTCGTATTTAAAGAATTTATTGCAATTTCCTTATAAAACATGCGTGTCCGTCTAATAAGCAAATTCCCAAATAATATTAGAAAGAGCTCAAAAAATAGAATTGAATGTAGTTCCCATTACACTTGGAAATCTATCGCATTAAATTTATGAGATCAATCACGCTTGATTTAAGTATTTCGTAGAAGTTAACTTAAAACAACACATACTTAACTGATTTCAATTAATTCATGAGAGAAAATATAAACGCGCTGTTGAACGAACATAAAAAGAAGAATATTTATAATAAGTATAAATTTATTTAATTAATAAACACATTAACGATATTATATTTATTTAATTAATTGTTATACTTTAGCAACAATATTTATTTGTTTTTCATTTTATTTCTTTTTATAGCCTACTGCACTTGTAGTAGTAGGAGTATATTAAGTTTCCCCGGGTGTATGTAGATCTATGCAAAATGATTTGAGAAATGTATACTCTTTTTATTATATATTACCAATCGATTCAGAATCGATATAAACCTGTCGATTCAGTTTACCTATCCGGTCTGTTCACGTGATTAAATTAATATATATATTAAGTTGGGGAAAAGAAATCCATTATTTTCCAATTCGAAATCTTAAATAAAGTCCTGAAGTTCATATAAGATTGGATGGATTTCTTTTTACCCAAACTAATATAATATATATTCATTGTTTTCCAATTCGAAATGTTAAATAAAGTCCTGAAGTTCTTATAAGATTGGATGGATATATTAGTTTGGGGAAAAGGTAATCCATTATTTTCCAATTCGAAATGTTAAATAAAGTCCTGAAGTTCTTATAAGATTGGATGGATTACCTTTTCCCCAAGCTAATATATTAATATAATATATATTATTATATATTATTATATATTATTATATATTTATTTAACATTTCCGTGGTTTTATACGTAACCTACAAATGATAATTTTAAAGATGTTTTGATGAAAGTGGCCACTATAGAAATTCGATGAGCACTTTTGACGACCAAACCTCTTTGAAGAGGTCTTTGTTTGAAATAAACCGTCATTTTTAATAGCTCTTAACAAAACTAACGAGAGTATACTAAAAGATATGGAAAATATGGATGGGATGGGATAGGACTATTCCTCCCATCTAAAGCTTCTTATAAAAAACAAAAATTTAAATGCCTTTAGAGTTTCAAATAACCTTGGTATGGCGGCTAGAAAAATCAAATCATTTTAAACTTTGCCAAACTTCCGGTACTGATATAAAAAATTGTTTGCCTGAAAAATTATTACCCCTTACTTATAATACGAGATCCTTTTCCTTTCCTCTTTCTTTTTTTTTTTTTTAATTTCTTAGTTGAATAAAAATGTCTCAATTAGAAATGAAACCGAAAGGGAAGCCAAAATAATTTTTTTCCTTTTTTTGATATGCATATCATATTTTCGGACAGAGAAAAAATTTATAATAGCAAGTAAATATATCTTTATTTTCGAATTCTATCTTCAAGCTCTTCTTGTATTTAAAAACGAAACATGAATCAATTTCCATCTTAAGTTGATATATCATCTGCAAAATTATCTTCTCTTATTAAAAAAACTAAATAGAATGATATGAAAGAGGGATGTACAAATATTAAGACAGAGCAAAAAATATAGAGAAAAGAAAAGAAGGAAAGCAAGAGGATTTGCACTATTCAGAGAAAGGTAGAAAAAAAATATATAATTTTAAAAAGATATAGAAAAGAAAAAAACAGATATAGCAAGAACTTCAGAATGAAACGAAGATAGATGGAGAGCGGCACGAAAGTATTAATTTTAAAACCAACCCAACAATGATTTTTAAAGTTTAATAAGTTAATATCAGTCCATTAATCAATTATAACCCAAAAAAAAAAAAAAAAAAAAAAAAATATGGCCGTCTACAAGGCCAAGGGGGAGTCCTATTTCTAAAAGAGTAAGGAGGAACTATAAAAATTATTTTTGCTTTTAAGAACTGCTATATCCTGCTATGCTTCATTTTACAAAATTATTTTCCGTATCTCAGCAAATTTCTAAAGGAATTTTTGCTATACCTTGATAGATCGCTCGTAAACACATTTAAGAAAATAGCATACAATTTCGGATTCAAACAGTAAGATTATTGTTTAATATTTTTTTCCGGAAAAGCTACAAGTTTTGTAATGAGCCTTTTAAGTTTTTAATAAGTTTCGCGTAAAAAAAAATTATTTTTTCCGAGACTTTAACTGTTAATATATGCAACATATCATCCCTTTTTCTACTCATTATATTCGCCGTATCGCAACGTCTTGACTTTTAACGTTTTTTTTTCAAATTGGGTGAAGTACTCAGTCGAAAAGAGCTCAACGGTCTCTTTTTCGATTTAATCTATCTTTTATTAAGACTTCTTTCTAACTATTTGGAAACTTCTTAATTCTCTAAAGATCAGTTAACCTAAGACCAGTTAGCCTACTTAGTACTTATTTAATTCGAAGGTCGAAGCGTCTCAATTCTCTTGTATTCTCGTATATATTAGTTTGGGGAAAAAGAAATTCATCCAATCTTATATGAACTTCAGGACTTTATATGGAAAAAGAAATCCATTATTTTCCAATTCAAAATGTTAAATAAAGTCCTGAAGTTCATATAAGATTGGATGGATTTCTTTTTCCCCAAACTAATATTACACAACACATTCTTATAAGATTTTTGCTTCTAATATATTCGATTGCTTAGAGAATCATAAACCAATGACAAATTTAAGAAAATTCCTGACAAGGAGTATAATTATCTAAAAAGGAATTACTTAAGTTGTTTTCGTTTTTATTTACTGTGCTTTATCATTTTGTTTGCTGTAGCTAAAATTTGTAATTTATTACGGCTATCAAATATAATGAAATAATTAAGATAATTGGTACGGTATGATGGTTGACAGCGCTATTACATAAAGTGTCTGTGCATTTCAAGCAAATTGCCTCATCGTAGCCAAGTTTGTCATTATCATCATCATCGCAATCTGTATCGCTAAACAGTAAACCCATATCATGGTAGTAACAATCACGTGACAGTATAGTATAGTTTCCTGAAAACGGTAACCTTATTATTATTATGTATGCCTTTATGTTTTTTTTCTTTTTTGTACACCCTACACCAAGTAAGCAGATGTATGCAACATATCCTAAGAGATAAAAACTCACTTTTTTTTATTATACCATTAACTTAAGCAATCATTTTTCGAATCATTTGGAATCTGCCCGACCACCACTTGTCTGTCTTGTCTCAATTTTCAAAAAAATTTGAAATTCGGTTTTCTGATATCATCCATTCTGATATCCATCCAATCTTATATGAACTTCAGGACTTTATTTAACATTTCGAATTGGAAAATAATGGATTTCTTTTTCCCCAAACTAATATTTTAGCTCAAAAAGGAACGCTATTGAAAAGGGATGTAATGATCTATTTTGAAAAACTTATTGTACAAACAAAAATGTACGAATAGTAACATTTTTGTATTCAAAATTGATGAAAAGTAGTGTATTTTTTTGTTGTTACTGAATGAATGTGAAAAACTTATATGGTTTGGAACCATTTCTTAACTCTCATTCGTAACAGTAAGTAAGTAAGCCTTTTTAAGCAAAAAAACAAAAATCTTACTTTTAATATTTTGGAACGAAAATTAATCCAAGATAGTGGTTTTACATATAAATTTATGGCAGTAAGTTTGGACTATATAAATCTATTTCTCTAGACACATGTCCCCATATAACGATTTCATGACAAGAAAATCTTTATAAGACAACAAGTTATGTGTCATTTCTGATGTTCATGTTGATGTGACAAACATAAGTGAATAATTGTATAAGACGATGTGATTGGTGTAGGGCATTTAATGTTGATACTTGCCACAACACAATTAAATTGAATTAAATTTCTTTTTAAGCTAAAGCACCTGATCTTAAATGTTTCGTTACACATCCTGTAGCATCCTTACGACATTCTTGCACTAGATCTGATTGAGCCGATTTGATTTTATTGCACAAATCATTTGTAATATTAAAACATTTAAAACATTTCAAAGGTTCACTTTCGTCAAAAGAGAAAATTGCATCAAGAAAACCTAGAAAAAGAAGAAATGAAAGAGTAAGATATGAACGATTTAAAATATTAGTTTGGGGAAAAAGAAATCCATTATTTTCGAATTCGAAATGTTAAATAAAATCCTGAAGTTCATATAAGATTGGATGGATTTCTTTTTCCCCAAACTAATATTTTGACAATGAGGAGAATACCTGCTTTCACAATACTATTTAAAAAATTCAAACAGAAAAGCAAATAGAAGTAAAAATACTTCATATTGTATTGTTATTGAACTTCTTTCTTTTGTTTTAATATATCATAAGAAAAGAAAAGAAAAAAAAAGGAAAAACAAATTAGAACTTTTCTATCAGTTGGATAATGATTTACTAAATAAATAAGTTGATGTTATACAAACAACAAATAACAAAAATAATTCTGATATGATTTTCATTCACATATTCTGATGAGTAATTTTCTTACACAAACCAATATTAGTTTTTTATATTCTTAATCATAATCCACAAGAGTTTGTCATATAAATGATTTGTAATTTTTGTTTTTGTTTTTGTTTTTGTTTTTTTTTTTTTTCTTAACAAACTTTAGTGTGAGTCTTAAGATTACAGCGCTCGGTAGTCACAAAGTTAAAATGTATCGCTTATTTGCAATAATTGTTTCGTTTATTATTATTGTATTCGCAGCGGACTCGGGTACGAGGCAATTAACATTTCATATGTACATGTACATACGCATACACATTTACATATTAATCTATTGACTTTTATTTTGTGTGTAATTTCAGTGATTTCCTTAAAATGTCATCAGTGTCATAATTTAGAAACGAGCGACTGCTATAAAATTGATGAGAGGAAAATTACATCATTTTTGAAAGAATGTCCATCAAATACACTGGGTTGTGCGATAAAATTAAAGAAAGGTATTTATTTAGAAATTTTTCGTTTTTTTTTTTTCATAATTTTTATTAATTTAATTTTATTAATGTTTGTGTGTGACCAAATTTAGCCGGCATACCTGAGATATTCCGTGAGTGTGCCGACAATTCTTGGGTATGCGATGATCGTAAATTTAAATGCGATAAATGTACGGAAGATGGTTGCAATTCGTCCAATGAAATTAAAACTAATGTTCTTATATCTTCAATTAATTATCTTTCAAAATATTGGACAGTCGGTGTATTAATATTTGTAATCGTTGCCCTTGTAGTTTTATGGTGCGTACTGAAAATGCGTTCTGATGCGAATTTTGGTTAAATTGCAAATAAAAATTGAAATCAAATTGATAAACTTAATTAATAAATAAAATGAAAAGTAATTAAACACACATATCTTCCTTTTATTTTTTGAAAAATATATATTAGTTTGGCGAAAAAAAAATCCATTATTTTTTCGGTAGATGGCTACATTGGTAGATTTCTCGTAAAGTATCGATCAAACAATTTCAGATTTATGCTCGTTGGAAAGGTGACATTTCGCAGTAAAAAAAATTCTTGTGTTGTTTTCGTTTGGTGCATTCAGTTGTGAGTTACAGCATGTTAAAAATGGAAGTGAA
>KK351013.1:186129-198249 GCA_000671755.1 Glossina brevipalpis
ATGTTAAATAAAGTCCTGAAGTTCATATAAAAATAATGGATTTCTTTTTCGCCAAACTAATATATTCTTTGAATTAGCTTTGCTTTTATAAATTCATTTTTAATTGGTTGGCTTAGAACGACGCAATAATTACATGAAATCTTAAAAAAGACAATTGGACGATTCTTTTTTCCAAAATTAACAAAAATTTCTTACATAAAAATGACTTAATTATTACACGATGAATTGATAACATTATCAAAGAGTTTTATAGACATTTGCTTTGTCGTTAATTTGGTTCCTTAAACAAGAAGCCAGTTCACTGTGACCTAATGGCAGTTTAATCGTCTTTTTGTTTTTTTGTTTTTGGTCTCTCTTCTAAGGTTTCATAAATATACATGCACGCAGTTGTTCATTAAGACATAGCGCTAGTCAAAGTCATGCCTAAATACATAACGGGTGAAGCTTCCCAAGCCTACGAGCCTGAATGATAGCTAATTGTGAATGCTGTTTTATAACAAAAACAGCAGCATTAACAACAGAAGCAATAAGGAAACATGTTTAATTATCTTTCAGTTTCTGGTGTGGCATTAACGAACATCCAAACGTAGTAAGGATGAATAAAAGAAGTGGGTTTGCTATATAATGCTGTTTCAGTTACGTCACACAACTCACATGGACGTACAAACACAAACAAACATATATATGCGCTCGTACAATCTCATGCTCATGACTAATAAAGCTTTATGCAACAACCAACTAAAAACTGACTAAAACTAACTGTCTATTGACGCATGTATGTTATGCTCATGAACATGTCTGTATATGTGCACGTATGTATGCATTATATCGACAACATGAAACCAAAATGACGGCCGTTATGCTGCGGTCCTTCGGATGAACATTTTACGTTCATAAGTTGCGGTACCTGCTTTGCAATTTATCGCCCAGTTTTGATTCCATTGAAATGCGTTGCATATCGATGGCTGCATCATTGGGATGCACAGCAAATGGTGTTAATATGTATGGTCCACGATACCAATGTATTGGTCCAATATCGTGCATTGAGGAGGGTTGCTTAACATGACATGTCAATATTATGGCGCTGCCAACCTTAACGTACAAGTCCATTGGACCGGAAATGAAGGCTTTCGCATCTGGCGGTGTTACTTAAAAGATGAACGTAATAAACAAAAATGCAAATACGCTCTGAATACTTATTAAAAAAAAAAAAAATAAACTTACAACTTACCGACAACATTCAATCGAAATGCCATTGAAATCTTTGGCTCAGTATTCACTTGACATTCATAGATACCGCTGTCACGTGGTTGAGCATATCTTATATGTAATGACCAATTTCTCGAGCCACCCGTTCTGATAACCTTTTCGTTATAAGACATATGCAAATACAACAGAAACAAATAAGATTTTTGTTTTTTAAGTGCTAAAGCTTCTTATAAGCACATTCAAGAGCTTTTTTACCTTGAAACGTTCGTCTGAGGTATAGGTTAAAATGCCTGCTGTTAAAATATGTAAATCACGTTTACGTATCCAGGACACCTTATGATGGATGAGGGCATTGAATAAGATTTTCGTCAAAAAGAAAAAGATGCGAAGAACGAAAAACATAATAGACAGACAAAGTAAAAGCAATGAAAACAATTAAAAATTATTTTAATGAAATTGCAAAAGAAACAGATTTCAATCTTATGTTTATATTCCCTAACAAAAACATGAGGGTATATACGATTTGTCCTACCGTTAGTACTAATTACGAATATGTGTTATGTATTTTTTGTTAAGGTAACACACCCAAAGTTACTATTGAGGTTATGTCAGTTCTCAAAGACCTTTTCGATGTGATTTAGGCTTGATTGAGTACCTGCATTAAAATTTCTGTCGACAACATTTCCTCACCCGCTTATGACTCATTCCACTTGTCTTTCTTTTTCTTGAAGTTTTCGTTACTTTCTTTTATTTCTGTTCAAAATATAATTGCAATTCACACGGATCTCTATTATTTACAAAGTTTTCGTTTAAATTTTGACCCATGTTTCAATTTTAACGTAATGAGAAAAAAAAAGAAAAGAAAACTGCATCGCTCCCAGATATTGAAATTTTTGTATAGAATTACGAACGAGTGAAATACTTTGCAATTTTCATATACATGTTTGAGTTGATGAATATTAAAAAATGGCTTCAAGGTGAATATAAAAAAGTTCCTTTTTCTTGAATATATTAAATGAAATAGTAGAAAAAGTATTGAGCGCTTGATGCATTAAGTAATTATATGAATTTTATTTAATAAATAAATTTTGAATTTTCTTCAAAATCAATATTTTTACCCTCAAAGCTATTATTAATGGTGAAAATATATTAAGTTTGAAAAATAGCATTTTGAAGTAGTAGAATATCGAATGTAAAAAATTTAAATAGAAAAGGGACTTTTTTTTAAATTTCCATTTATATAAAAGTAATCTGAAAATATCAGCTTTCGTGTGTCGATAATAAAATCGAAGTTTTAATATTTTAGTATGAAGCTTGTGAGGACCAAAGTCGCGCCCTCGTTTTGGTCCACACGTTTCCCCTTCCAAATTGCTGTGCGGTTACTGCAATAGGCAGTAATCCGCAGCGAAGAGTCGGAATGCGACCCTGGGGGTTTCCGTTTGCTCTCTCTGTTTCTGAACAGCGACGTGATCGGTCGCGTGATGGTCCGGGGAATCCGTTGTAATCCGTACGTAGAGACATAGGCCAGAGCTAAAATTTCCGTAAGAGGGATATCCTCGTCCGTTAGTCTATGGGGCACAGGTGATATATATATACAGTAATAATATAAATGTAAAACTACCTAAATTCTTGAATAATAAACGGAAATCTAGTATAGTATTAAAGGAAAACAATGTGGTGTGTATTAGTAAAATATAAATAAAGGAATGTGAGTGCGGGTAAGATATAATAAAAAGAACTGAACCCCTGGAGTTCGGCGAGCCGGCCCAGGCCTAAAAAAGGGAACAAAATCTGTTCCTTACAAGCTTGGTCCACAATAGCGATTTGATATATAAACTTGCTATACCAAGTTTTGAACCAGACACGAATATTTTTTATCCACTTCTAGTAAGATACTTCTACTGAAGCTTAAACCGTTACATGATAAAAAAGTTTTCCTTTTTAGTATTTTATGGTAGAAAAATATATAAAGATTTGGGTAACCGCTTTATTTACATATGGAAAAATACAACTCTGAAGAGTAATGTCATTATACGTCAGATTTTTTCTTCTAGCGAATGCTAAAATTGAGTCAAGAAGTTAAATCTTTCTAATATCAAATTGTAGTCGTCTAATGTGTCAAAAATTTACATCAAAAGGTGGCGGTTCCGATACCAAAAGAATAAAAAAACACTAGATTGAGTCAAGATGACATTAAAAGAGACAAAAGTATTTCAATAAATCTTCGATAATTTTACCGAGCCATCAAGTTGTATTAGCCAAAGTGATGTGAGATATTTAAAAATGGCTCTAACACATTTTAAATTGTTGCACGTTTACCTCGGTTGATAAATATAAATTTCATTCTTTATTTTTATAAATAATTTATATATTGGTTATGTTTAAAGCATATTATAATTGAATATAAAAGTAATTCTAATTAACCGTATACATCAAGTTTCCAAGTAAATGAATGACGTTTTTCTTAAGATTTAATATTTTTTTCAATTACCTAACAAAACGCGTAATAATAATAACTTACCGACTTGTCACCTAAATTTTCTACACGACAAGTAATGGCTGCTGTTTGCCCTGAACGTGCCGTTATGTTACGTGGCATACCAAAATCAAAATATGGCGGCGTTGATTGTAGCTTTAAGAAGTCCTTATTAAATCCATCGTTTTCTCCTTTTAAACCCGTTGTTAATATTTGTTTATGTTGACGTCGATAATGCGGTTGCTTCCTCTGTTGCTGATCGTTTAAACGATTAAAATTCACATCTACGATATGGTCATTTTCTTTGTGGTTGCTGTTGTTGTTGTTGTTGTTGTTGTTCTCATGTTGTTTATTATTATTCATCATACCGAGAAACAGTAAATGGTTGTGTGTCAACGATTGAGTACTTCTTGGGGAGGTGTCCTCAATTGTGTATTGGTTTTGCCGTTCTTGTTGTGACAATGTGATGGTGCCTATGAAAAATGAAAAATAAAAAAGTAGAGAGAAAATAAAAGAAAATGTTTTTTTTTGTCATTTATTGGTGTTTTTGTTTGCTTTAGGTTGGACTTTCTGCAAACTGTGAAATATTTGACTGATGTTCTTGTATGCATTGTTCGCTTAAAATGCAAACAATGAATGAAATGCTAATGAAAATCCAAGATAGAAATATCATTTTTGATAAAAATAATGAGTTGTCATAAAAATAAGAACAATCAAGAGACTTATAAGATATATATGTATCTATCTATTCATTCGGTAGCTGGCGGTAGTTGGCGGTGTCTTCGTTTTTATTTCTTCTCAACAGAATGGCATAATTAATGCATTTCAAAATTGTTAAATTTTGCCTTCATGGTTAAAGGATTGAAAATGAGGTCATACAGTTTCTTTTAAAATCGTGCAGAAATTTTTTACTTTTCTTTTAACATAAATCAGTATCAATATTTCCTATAGGTTATATAAATATGACGATAATCAGAATGAGAAGTACGAACAGTGGGAATTGCAGATAGAACGCGTCCGAAACCTAGAAGGTGTATATGCTCTATCGGTAAATGTTACATGCCTTCACCAATCGAATATTCGAATATAGTTATGATTATACTTGCCACTCATAATTCAAGTATCGTCTACTGAGGTGGAGAAGACTGAGCCCTTATATGTACTCGCGCTTATTTTTTCTTAGGCTGTGTGTTAACCTCTGATACTTTCAGAGTTTACCAGAAGAATTTACATGTAAGTATGTGCAGAAGTTGAGGGTATGAGGTATCCTCAATCAAATTCAATTAACTTCTACAAACTGTTCCATAAAATTGCACGAGACCTTTATTTTATTCTAACCTTAAAACAATAGACAAATAAGGTCGATATATACTGACGCAATGACTATTTGAAAAGTTAAAATATATGAGAACTGAAATTTCTCTTATTTTGATCGCACATCCCAGGCCTAAAATTATCCATAAGGTAAACTTAAAACTTACGATCAAAGCATTTCTTTAATAGATCCATGTCAGTTAGAAATAAAATAGAAAGCTCATATATAAGAACATACTGGCATCGCCAAATAGGAGAGAGAAAAATGACGCAATCATTTATTAGTTTCTGTTCCGCCTAATTTTTGTTTTGAATCATCCCGAGGAGAGTTTTGCTCGGAAAACCCACATTTCTAGGAAGACGTGAAAGACAAGACAGCCCCTTTCATTTGCTTTTACATCAATTCGTCAAAAGTTTGTTGTCGCCTAACCAGTTTCTTGTCGTAGTCGAAAAACAGCTGACTTCGTGCCTACCTTCTATCAACATTTTCGTTTATCTGCTCGTCATTGCCGAAGTTAAAACAGTCAGCACAAACGTGTTAATTGTTTATATAGCATAACTTATTTTAAAAGTTCTATACATAACATACTTATTCTAAATAAGTCTCCATTTTGGTCCCTCGCAACTTAATACATATACACATTGAGTTTTCGTACCACTTAATGCCATATTAATGTATAGATCCAAGTTTTTTTCACATTAACTGAAGCAAATCTTCTGCTCTAAAAGTAAAGTTTGCTTAAAGTCAATTCAAATGTTAATACATGTGCTTACAATATTTATGTGTTTGGCTGTTCAAATTTCTTGGTGTTCTAAGCAGAATTTCAAACTCATTACTAAGGGATTAAAATCTCTTTTTGGTTATTCCCATATCAATTTAAAGGAATTACCAAGAAACCTTTTAGAGCAAGTGAAATATCTTTACATCTATCTATACATAAATAATACAATAATAAGGATACATTCCTTTTATCATGAAATTAGGAAATCTTAAATTTCTATGTAAATCTGAATGAATTTAATGATATGCTCTCAACCTGTTCGATTCTTAATCTACCTACTGGTGGAATTGATAAGAAATGCACTGAGAGTTAAAAGCAGTGAAAATCTACTTTTACGTGTTGGAAATTAAAGATGAAATCGCATTAATGGGCTTATTTTATACAACAATTTCACTGAGCAATAAATCGAATGCAATATAAAGACAAATAATAAAAATTTGGAATTTTATAAATCAATACATAGTTACTTTGAAACTTGTTCACATTAGTTCTTTAATTTAATGTTGTAAAGTAAATTTTGTTAATTCCTATGAGAACAATATCTTATATGTTTACGTTTGCTTTGCAAACATCTCTGTCATAACTGAGAAACTGAAACAGCCATAAAATAGTAGCAAATTTCCTAAGGTTTTCAAGTTTTTTTTTTTTAATTAACTCAAGAGGTGAGATGACAGTGAAGAAAGTAGAACTTGAGTGTAAGAAGCAGGATTACCATCGGACCATAAATAATGCTATATATTAGTTTGGGGAAAAAAAAATCCATCCAATCTTATATGAACTTCAGGACTTTATTTAACATTTCGAATTGGAAAATAATGGATTTCTTTTTGCCCAAGCTAATACTATGAGATTATCATGCATTGTGTGGCGATGATAGGTATCCATGATTCGTCGTAATGCAAAAGTATAGAAATTTTCCTTCTTGCTTTCTCTCTATTTCTATAGATATGTATGTGCATGTGTGTCTGTGTGCAAGAAATATACATCATAAAATTCTTTTAATGGGGATCCTTTAAAAGAAGAACATTTGAAGACAAATTTAGAAACTTAACAAAATATTTTTGTTTTTGAACGAAACTTTGGGATATTCACTACCTCAGGCAAATAGACAAGAGTTGGATAGTTTGTCTTTTCTTAATTATGGGCATACTAGTGATATCGTATGTTAGGGGAGATCTTATTTAAAAATCTAATTAAACTAGTTTCAGCTTTTTTTTATTAGGATCATCCTTCCTTCATCAGCCTTGATTTGTAACTACGAAGTAAAAACGTTTTTATCAAGTGTCATTCTTCTCTCCCAACCTTTAAAATCAAAGCAGTTCTAATGACAGACGAAAGGATAGAAGAAAGTGGGAAAATCCTTTATTCATACACATGCATCTTTTTTTATTAATATTAGTTTGGGGAAAAGGTAATCCATTCAATCTTATAAGAACTTCAGGACTTTATTTAACATTTCGAATAGGAAAATAATGGATTACCTTTTCCCCAATCTAATATTATAATTATTTATTTAGAACTAAGAAATAAATTGATGGAATAATGTAGGATGAACACCAAACAGCTGAGATTATCCCTGTTCCCTATTTTTTTTTTTTTTTTATTAATCTTGATTATAAACTAAAAAACATGAGAATTAAATTTTATTTATCAATTTTTTTTTAAAGGAGTTTCAGTGAACACGCTTTGTGCAGACGGACGGACGGTCTTGAATTTTTCTTTATTCAATAATTAACACACACTTTACAATGTCTTCATGTGTCTTTTTCGTGTTCACGGATATTACCTTCAAAGTGATAAATTTAATATAACAACTTTGGTGAGATAAACAAAAATCAAATTTTAAGTAAATCCTTAATATTTACGTTTAGTTTTCCTTAAGGCAAAATTTCTAAGATTTATAGAAAATTTAATTTCGTTTAAATGTCACATATATTATGTTTATTAAGTTTACATACATTGCTAAAGAATAAAATAAATGTTTGATAAAAAGAAAATTCTTTGAATAAATATTTTTTTATTTCTTTTTTTATGACAGATATTGAAGTCATTATGAAGTCATATGACTTCAATCTCTTTGTAGCTTTATGTACTTAGATCATAATGTGTGGCAAATAAAAAAGATTAAATTTTGAATTAAACCTAATCTGCTATCCGCTATATTTATAACAGTAATCTAGTAATCGTGAAACTGTGTCCTTAATTAGGGGCGTGTCGATGTTACATATGAACTTTCATTTTATAATATTATAAATTCATGAATTTTCATTTTTCAATATTTTGTTTTCAGTTTTTAATTATTATACAGAGAGAGAGAGAGAGAGAGAGAGAGTTTTAAGGTTGAGCCATTAACTAAGGAAAATGAATTCAATTTTTGCAAAGATCCAATTGTTGAGTACACTGTCACAAACAGATTCGGAATCTTAAAAAATATCTTTTTATTAGGCCCCTAGTGTGTTCCAACACATACGATAGGCCTACTATACTTTCCTTAATAGACATAAAAAATTTAAGGCTTAACTATGTGAGTCTATGTGTGTCTATGGAAAAGTTTCTTTAAAAGTTGAATATGGAATGTAAAATGAATTTAAATTTGAATATTTCTCTGTATATTATATCAAAATTTTATTGATTTTAATTTCCTTTAGTTTGTGGTCATTTTTTCCCTCTTTTTTTTTACGATTAAATTTCAAATTTCATTTGAAATTCACAGAAATGTGTTTTAGAAATCTTATAATAAATAATTCTCGACCGAAATAATTCAATTAATTTCGTTAAGAGTTTATCTAAGTTTGTTCACCTTCCTCTTCTCTTATTTTGGAATAATAACTTCATAGATACTATAAGGTAAAGGTTTACTTTCTTAGTTTCCATAAGAAATAGAGGTTTTTAAATATATGAAATGATTTCAAAGAAAGCCATCAATTAATCGTTACTTATACGCTTCACCACTTGTATATGGTATTATAAGTTTGTGACAGTCAGAAGGATGTTTCTTTTATTCTTTTATTATACCGATCGATTCAGAATAATTTCAATTTAAACATGTCTGTCTGTCTGTCTGTCTGTCTTTCTGTCCATGTATTTTTGTGTTCATTTAACAGTTTGCAGTTCTTGAAATATTTTGATTAAATTCGGTACACTGACTTATTTTAGCTCAACGGCAAACACTACTGGAAGTGGATCTAATCGGATCATTTTTATGGCCAATCCACATATAAAGCGCCATTTGAATACAGAGTCTTTATACAACAAAAATCGCTTGTAATTAGTATTTTAGTATATGAAATAGAGATGAAAAATTTGGATCAGTTGGGACTATTTTTTGAACCATTTTCCGTTTAAGTTATCTTATGAAATATAGGCTTTTTTCCAATATTTTGTACGCTTTTTATTTTATTAGGTGTTAATGTACACAATCTCTTTATAGTGAACGATATAACACACGATTGTTTTATTATAAATACCTAAATATTTAAGTTAAAATTTTCTTTTGTTTGTTATTCGAGGCTTTACTGTTAATTTGTTGTGGGATGAAAATTTTTCTCTTAATATAACGATTTATGTAACTGCCGCCACTAACCTCTTGTTGCTTTCAACAAGTCACTAATTTACATATTGCCCTAATAAATAATAAATATCTGGTTCCAAAAATACTTGTTTGACCTTTCAATCCCATCTTCATAAAGCACTTTTTGCACTTTTATGGTACTAACAAGCGATCGAAGAATCACGATTTGTTTTTATTGTATATTTTTCATAATATTTTAAAATTTCCGTGAATCCGTGAAGATTAGATAGTCTTTCTATATCCATTAAATGCATAAAATATGTGCTTTTCGTAATAATATTTTCTAACTTTATTTTCCTTTCGAACATATAACACGCAATTAGAAGACTTTAAGCGAAGTATTGAAAAAAAAAAAAAAAAAAACATATTAATGACTAATATAAGTCCACTGTGCTCGCTACAAATTGCTCATAAATTCGCAGGCATGAAACCAAACGAGAAAATTGCAAGTGAGTTTTCAAAAGAACATAAGCTGTAAACCGACCCTAAGCAATTAGCACATGTAACTAATCCTACAGTCAACAGAATTTTATGACAAAAAAAAAAAACACTCTTATATTTGTAATTCTCTTTTTCATTCATTTTTTTTGGTCTGGTGCGTCGCATGTTGCGCGTATTTATTTCTATTAATATTGCAGTATAAAGATGTACAAACGATGAGAGGGAGATATAGTTTGTAGTTAATCCTGTGGTGACTTAATGCTAAAAAAAAAATAAAATAACTCAGTTTAACTGCACTGTGAACAAAAATTAAGACTAATATTCAAATTAAATTGTCCAGATATCGAATATCAGGTGTAACTTTTTTTAATTTGAAAGCGCATTGTGGGCACGGACATTTGTAACAAATTTGACATCATTAAATGTCATTTAGTGTTTGTTCAGTTGCGTTCGATTTTGTATGATCAGATCAAAAGTATTTGTTGTGATTTTGACAACGTGTAATGTGAGATGATTTACTGTTACTATCAATCGGTCATGAATTCGGCATTATTACGAGAGATGAGACGAGAAAAGAAAAATCAACAAGATAACCGATCCGTCAAACGGAATATCCTGCAAAAGTTGAGCTGAAACCGATCTGTCAAACGGAATATCCTGCAAAAGTTGAGCTGAAATCGAAAAAATCACATCAAAATCACTTAAAGATCAAGTTGATATTAAAAGATTTCTGTGATTATCTTGATGTTGGGCATTATAAATTCCTTCCGCTGGGTTAAAATATTAGGAAAGCATTGTGCATCGTTTGCGTGGGATTTGGACTAATAAGTAGACTTAAAGAAAAAAAAAAAACATTAAATTAGTCCTACACTTTTTGATCACAATAGTATATACAATTATCTGAGATTTGTTGTTGTTGTATAGAGTTATCAGAGATTTTTTTTTTTTGGTTTTTTCTCTTAAAGCTCTAATTAATATACTTGACGTTAGTATTTCTTGTGTGTTGAAAAAGAAGATGCCTTTTTGAAAATAATAACATTTTCAAATATAAATAGAAATATAAGTATAAAACAAAAAAAAAAAAGGTTATATATGTTGTGGGCGTTTAATGCTTTCAAAGAAAAACTACTACACAAAGTTCATTAAAGAATAATTAACATTAACTTTCTTTTGTTTACTTGAGAGGTGAATTATGATTGAATCAACTTTATAGCAAGTAAGTAGATAAAAAGTAGAGTATATATGTATGTATACAGTAGGGCAGTTAAAAAAAAAAGCACATGTATTTTATAATTAACATAACTGAGTTCACAAACAAAGCTATGCTTTAAATAGATATTAAGCCTTAAGTAAACAACAACAATCAAAATCTAATAATTATTTTCATAAGCAATATATTCAATGAATCATAATAATAAAAATGCAACATCAATAAAAACATTCAACTTAGTTTACAGTTTATGTATTTATGCATCAGCATGTGTATAAATTGAGTATGCATGACTATCAAAGAGAAAAAGTTTGTACTTACACAGTAGCAGGTTACTCTCGATTCTTTCAATAAAGAGAGAGAGAGAGATAAGATATGTGCTTATGCATACACACAGAACCTCAATGTATTATAGTTGTTATCATAAATGATTGCATGCATGCATACACACATACATTAATATGAACTTGTAAAAATGATTTGAAGCCTTAATATAACCTAACCATATAGGACCCGATGCTGATTTGAAAATTTATTCACTTACTAAGCAACAAAATGCACGAATATGCTGCTATCTATCTAAGTAAATGTTTTACTATGTTAAACAATATGTTACGTATTGTTGCCGAGTTAGCAGCCTATATGTATATACATATATATATATGTATATATATATAAATTTTTATATGGATGCTCCTTACATATTCATATAGGTATAAGAACATTGTAGGCTCTTAAGTAACATATACAATCGATATATATGGTTTAAGAATTTATGTTAATGACAATATACAGTAATAATTTACACAATTTACGTTTTCGTACATTTGTCGTTATTTAGAGCAAATTCATAATTATGAGTGAAATTTCATGTATTTTATATACATATGTATATATTGTAAATGATGTATATAAATTTTTATATGCTTATAAATCATTTTATTTGTGACTAAAGACTTAACTTTTTCTTTCTATCTTGCTACCTTATACGGGGTTTACTGACAATGTGTGTGAATTCTGTGATTTCGAATATTTTTGTGATTTCAGCTAAAAGCACTCAATATATTGTGATTTTTTCACTAAAAAAAAAAAAAAAAAAAAAAAAAAAAAAAAAAAA
>KK351013.1:209146-221923 GCA_000671755.1 Glossina brevipalpis
CAAAATTGCACATAATTGGCTGTTACAGTATCGGAACCATAACCATAAACACCATTCACAATTGTAGCCGCCTGGCTTGTATTTTCGCCTGTAAAATGGACCGAATTATCTCTTTGTTCACTTCCATTTTTAACACGCTGTAACTCACAACTGAATGCACCAAACAAAAACAACAAAAGAATTTTTTTTTCTGCGAAATGTCACCTTTCCAACGAGCATAAATCTGAAATTGTTTGATCGATACTTTACGAGAAATCTACCAGTGTAGCCATCTACCGAAAAAATAATGGATTTCTTTTTCCCCAAACTAATATTTAACATAACAGATTATTTCCAAGCTATATCAGCAGGGACAATACCCTTTGGAAATTTTATGTCTTTTTCTTAGCTTGGCTCAATAACTCAAAGATTGAATCTCTTAACAGAAGAAGAAATCTGGGTCAGAAGAAATCCATCATTAATTTCGTTATTTTTTAATTTAAAATTTTCAATACCAACTAATAACTAACGTTTTTCACATACAATACTTTAAAGCCTTTAACCTTAGAGATACCGTAAACATATCATTATGAAATATTAGTTTACTTTTTTAATTGTTTCTGTTTAAACTTAAGAAGTGAAGTTAAATTCGACCAAAGGCAGTTAACACGGTTCAATTTCAGTTTCTCATCATTGTGCACTATATGCTATAAGAGCACAATGTAGACGACATAGAAGAACAAAGCTATTATTTATAAAGAGATTGTCATATGCTTGAGAGAATTATTAAGTATACGAAGATTTTAATTTTTCAAGCGAAAACCATCCAAACTATCTCATAAAACTAGCGGCACTACAGGCACAACAATGCAAAGTGTATAAAAAGTGAAATATGTTTATACAAGAACACGACTTTTGCTACGGGTATATTAAGTTTATGTGGATGTGTGCAACTGTCGGAACAACTTGAAATAGAATCAAATTTTTATTATATCAGCTGATTGAGAAACGATTTAAAACTACCGATCAGTTTATCTGCTTAATATTTGTCGATCTAATTTTGCTTTCAATTTACGGATCACTGTTTTAAAGATATTTTTTTGTGAAAATTGTTATCCTAACATGGAAATGGATAAGATCGAACGATTCTGTATATAGTCTTATTATTATTATAAAATATTGTGGTTTGAAAAAAATGTTTACGTTTTAATATTAAACGACAAAATTCAATGAAAAATCTTATTTTGGAACATTAAATGAATTTAGAAAATTTGGATGAGATAAAACCATTATTTGAACCTCTTCTTGAAGTAAAAAAAAAAACGTCATTTTTTTAATATTTTCCACTACAAATATCTGTTCAAAATATTATCAAAATAATTTTCTCCATAAATTTATTCTTTCTTTTTCATGGCTCTGTTTAATTGTCCATTTTTTCGTACCCATTTTCATAGATTTCATAGATTTCAGTTCTCATATAAAGTAATCCTTTATACGGAAATAAGATGCAATTTTTTTGGTATTTAACAGTCGGTTTTGCACGACTTATAACATCGACTATAAATTGTTTAAACACACATGAACGTATGTATGTATGCATACAAGACTGTGTTCTAAGCATTTGTGAAAACAGATGCATAGCCATGCGGTAAAGTAGACACTAACGCAAACCAAGCAAGTGTTACTACAAAATATGGTGATGTTAAATAAAAAGTTTAGATGCAAACTAAAAAAAAAAAAAAAAAAAAAAAAAAAAAAAAAATATTTTTTAGGAAAGTTTATATGTTTACACGCAAGACAAGGACGTATTCAAAATAGTTGTAGAATAAAAGTTGTTATGGAATAAATTTCTCCAGCTTAACTGAGTAAGTAACATCATACACAGCATTATGGCAGAATGTAATGCGCTATATAGAGTAGAATCCTGAATGCATGCATATATACGATATGAAAACAATCGCCCACTCATACTGTGTGATTTCATAGGATATGGGAATAATAATCGTTGACCCCCTAAGTGTACACTCAGTGTACATGGGGAGCACAGTTGCCTATCAAATAAAAAAAAGATTTTGAAAAGTATATCCATGAAAAACCGAGAACTGTGTGACCTATGAACAGTAGCAGTAGGATTAAATGAAAATGTGATAACATGATATTTATGATAGCACAAACAATCGCCACAATCCTGACGATGATAACACTAATAAACGGTAAATATCAGTTAAATGGAAATATGTGTTTTTTTTTTTTTTTTTTTTTTTTTTTTTTTATATTTATTTATTTAGCTTAGCATATTCAAGGCCATCAAAAGGATGTATGTTTTTATATGCGATAATTTCGGTTAACATTTTTATTGTGTTGAAGTTTTGTCTATGACTTGATAACAGCAATATGGGTCTGATGGGTTGACTTTCTCTTGTTGTTTGTTGTTTTAACGGGTGGGGATTGCTTCAAAGCCAACAAATGATTTATAAATGTCAACGTTTATGGTTCCTTTTGCATTCATTTTACTGCTATTTACAAGCAAACACATAACAATTAAGGATACACAACTTAGTTCAAGTCTAGGGAAATGCATTTAATTTCTCTTAATGCCTGACATTATCCTAACATATGTTTGCATACAAAATGCAAAAATTTGTTACGATGAAAAAGTTAATCTAATATTCTAAAACAAACACCTTCCTTAGGTCCTGCGCGCAAATTTTCCCGTTTGTATAGGAAAATTTGTATAGAAAACTGTAAATATTTGTTTTTCATGTTTTTTGATACCCACCACCGGGCGAAGGTGATGTCATTTTGTGATTTTGTTTGCAATGCCCAGAAGGAGAATTCGGAGACCCCACAAAGTATATATATTAAGCATGTCCGTTTGTCCGTCTGTCCATCTGTCCATCTGTCTGTCCATCTGTCCGTCCGTCCCTCTGTGTAATGTTTGTGTTGAAACGTTTCCTTGGCCGGAAAAGTAAAGATATCGGCTTCAAAGTTGGCAGCAATATTGGAAGCTTTATGTACATACCTGGCTATTGATAATGGACAAAATCGATTATAGTCCACGTCTATAGCATAAAATAAGCTAAAAACATGTCCGTTTACTGGCTGTTTTGCTCAGTGTTCATAGATTGGAAAATAAAGATTTCCATGGTATTTCATAAAAAGGAAAAAAAAAATTTGCCACACCCACCTTTTAAAATTTTTGGAGTTTCCCCCTTTCTTAAAGACAGATGATGGTGGGTATAAAAAATTCGTCATAGCCGAATATAATATTCATTGTTCTACCTTGTTTTTTTTTTCATCATTGTTGTTTCTTTGGTTAGATATTTGCACCATCAATGCTTTCCACTTTATTTTAACGGTAAATCCTAACAAACATGCAACCAAAGGCTACAAACTAAACTAATTTTTCATACGCATACACAAAACGAAGGTATATGGACACAAAAAATACATTCTCACAGACACAGCCGGTTGCACTGAAATGACTGTTGTGGTTTCAAGCCATTCATTTTAGTCGGTTATTCAGTCAAATTATGGTCGTTGGCACAAATATTTATGGTGAACAATTTTCGTCTATTTGCTTATTTTAATTTTTGAATGAATAAATGAAACGACTAAATATGTCATCGAATATTTGCCGTTTACATAAATTGTTACGCGATATTAGCGCAGGTTCTAATAGTCGGTAAACTAATGTAAAAAATTAAACAAGTTTTCTCTGATGCAGGCTAATCAGTCTTGGTTTTCGAGCGACAGTTTTCTTTTACCCTTTCTGAGAACATAAAATTCTCAACAGAGGGACACACTTATAGAAATATATTTTCTTGGATTTTTCCAAAACCCCAAAAGTCTCCACATTCGTTCGACTCATTCCGATATCGATGTTATACAGAAATTTATTATCTTTCTATAGGTTTAAATAGATTTCTTGAATAAATCTCTTCTCTCTAAATTATTTTTTTTATATGAAACAGCTTTTTTCAAAAATTTTGAAAAATTTCCCATAAATATTTTTTAAGTTTTGCGTAATGTCGCGTTAGATGAACTTTTTATAAAAATACTTACGAGAAGATTTTAGTTCTCTCCTCTAATGTAAAATAAGTTATAAATTTTTCACAGCACTGTACTTTCTAATAATACACATATTCTCTTTATGATTATATCTGTTCATTAAAAACATCATAAAGTACTATATGTACAGAGGTTGTTGTTATTAGTGTCGGTGCATAAAGTGTTTTTATTGGCCACACAACTAAGCACTAAAGTATTCTTGAATTCAAAACTAATATCAAACAATAACTTGTATTAAGTAATTTCATTTATTTTTATTTTGAAAACTTCATAAAAACAAATATTAAGTTCATATCAATGGTTACGGTAAAGAACCACTTAATGAACTTTTTTCAAAACTCTCACTCACTGGTTTAGTGAAAAAATGGTGTAAAAATTTAATTTTTGTTTTGAATTTGTGATTATCCCTTATTTATAAAAATGTATGTATATATTTACACACACACACACACACACAAACACGTTGCCTACTATTCGAGCTGGAGCTAGGAGTCTTCCAAAGATACTACTGGCCGGTATCAGTACCGTTAGATATTGATTCACGGAGGCTGGCTGCAATCAGTGCGTTACGCTTGGTGGGAGCTTAATGGATTCTCTTTTTGTTAATATCTATTGCATTTTCAGCCTTCGATTAAACTTTACTTCTTCAGTAACCTCTTCCGTTCGGAAATCTTGTTGCAGTCCGGGTACAATTATGATCAGTTAGAAACTGCTTGGGAAAGAAATTCACCTCTTTCTGCTATTTCTCAGTGTATTAGTATACGTTGGGGATAAGCCAGAATGCTTATCAGCCTTCTATTGCATTTTACTATCGCGCTTGTCAACTGTGAACCGCTTCTTCTTCTTGAGGGTGGCTCTTTTTACTTAACCCCACTGCTTCTTTTCTATCAGGATAGCCGGTGCAGTCACCCGCCAGCCGTCTCTTCGGAGATGGTACGGAAACCGCTATAGGCATCATACTATACAGCATGACGGATGTAATTACTGTTATAATAACTAGTTTATGGCAATTTTATGTCCTCCATTATTTGACATAATTCGCGCCAAGAACGATTGAATCCTGTCCGCTTTATCCATAGCATGTTCAGCATGTTCTTCAAAACTTAACCGCTTATCAATAATCATATTAAGATAATTTAATGTAGGAGAAGATGGATGGATGTGGCTATTAATAATCCAATAACGCTTTCACGTCCGTCCCTATTCCATTGGCTGTCTCTGTCGACTTCATAATATGTTTAGCAATGACAAAGGGAGATACGTTATCTGCTAAGCGCACCATCGAATCTACGCTGGGCACTGGCAGCTTCAGCCGCTCAGTCGTCACATATAATATTCCCAAGAAGAAGACCCAAGATGGATCCTTATAGAATACTTGCCGTAACGCTGCACCGTACCACATCATCACGACTTTCATATGCCCATGTATGGTTCGAAACATAACTCGTTATTAGGTCAAGTAAGTACCTTGCGACTTTGATTCTTATGAGGGCTATACGAATGCGACTCCAATTCGAGGTGTTGCGTAAGTGTGACGTGCTAACATCACACCAGAAAATTCACACGTGTTTGTTTAATAAGTTTTGTATTGATTTTTTTGATTAGAAAAAGATGGCGTAAGCTTTTGTCTGCAAAAAAATATAATCAAAAATTGTATAAGCTGCCAAAAAACATCGCTGACACTAGTTCGTATATGCAGCTTATAACGAACTAAGCGAACTATGTTTTATTGATGATTTTTTTTTTTTTTTTTTTCAAAAACCAGTTCATAGTTAGTTTCAATGAAATCAAAACATGTTTCCCAATTTTAACAAATTTTTTTCGCTATTCACAAATTCACTTTAAAAACAATCAGAGTACCAACCATGAGAGACATAAGCTATCCAGTTTCTCATTCTATGTATGCGTACAAAGAAATTCTGCGCGTTTTTGTTTTAAAAAGAAATTAAAACTAAATAAACAAAGACAAATCTCCTTATCTTCTTTCTTCGGTATTTTACTAAAATGTACAGAGTTCAGTTCAAATTAATTTGAAGTCCCTTAAAGTGCCGACATAACAGGTGAGCTGAAAAGTTCATAGGCTTGACTACTAAAAATGCTATAACTCACAGCACGTGTCTTTTGAAGGTAACTAAAAATCATGTGCATTTAATACTAGTCTACTACTACACCATCTATGTCTCAACCTATGATCTTTTCAGACCACCTGTTATATCGATGCAATCTCGATTTAGTTTCCTTTATCACACGTATTTTTTTACACTCAATGCACTTAAGTGTTCATTTTATAGTTGAACGAGATAAACAACTGTGTTTATGCAATTTTACCGTTTCAGTGAGGAACACAAAAGAAATTTTAAAAATAATTTCTCTCTCTGAAAGCAAGAAAAAAAAAAGAGCGTGAGATAATCATGCTCGGCTTAGGCCGAAACCTTTATAACTATCGCGACTTTATCTTAAAGAAACTGTTAAAAAAAAAGAAGAAAAAAAAAACAACGAGAGAATGAAATTTCGATACTGCATAATATTGGATGGGCGTGGCTTAAACATATACGTGAACATTTCTATGTTTGTGTCTTTTGTAGTTTAGTTTGTTTATGGTTTCATTGATATTTGTTCCTTAATGTTACAAACATTTCAATAAAATTTAATATACCCCAGTACTAGAGGATGATGGATAAAATAAATAAATAAATAAATAAATAAAAGAAAAAGAAAAAAAATGTCCTTTCGCCACAAATTCTTCGATGAACACTTAAGTGCCACTTGCGTACGGTCATTGCTCGTTTATCATGAAAATATCGATTATGGTGAGTTTTAGAAATTTTCCTTAACAAAGGAGTGTAATAAAAAAAAAAAGCAGCATAAGAATAACATTAAATATATATAATAAATAAAAGTAAAAAATAATTTAAAATAATAAATTTTTTAAATTTAAACAATAACTTTAAAAAGAGAATCAATACAGTTAACATAAAAGTTTTTTGTTAACTTTGAGTGTATTGAAAAAACTTCAAGATTTATTTTTCAGAATTATACGCTACATTCTGAACACTTTTTTCACTTTTTTTTTATCGTGCAAAGAATAAAATAATTCTTTTTATTTTATTGTCAGGGTAGACTCGCCGTCTGCCCAGAACTCCCATCTTCGATTATTCTTCCCGTATTCCTCTTCGGAATCAATAAAGAAAACAAATGCACCACATCCGATATATTCTATAAACTTCATTTATTATTTCATTTTCTTTCGTAAGTCTAGAACATTAATAATAATAAGTCTCAGTCCGTCTGTCCCGATGCTGTCCCCGGACAAGGTATTTTAGCGGAGCGATCCTCGTCGCCGTTTTAGATCAGAGAGGGCAAGCGGAAACAGCCGTGTTCCTCACGTGCTCTATTTTTTCGTCAGCTAGGTGGTGTTGCCATCGACCCTTGACAGTAACCGCACAGCAATTAGGAAGGGGAAACGTGTGAAATGATCTCTTAAATGTTTACTTTTTTTTTTTTTAACTTATTTATTTAAAAGAATGGCCTGCAATTGTTATCAGCCAGACACAAACTGATCTCCAGGCATAAAATACAAATTTTATATTATAAATAATTGACATTAAAATAAAATAGGAAAAAAAAACATTAAATTAAAAAAAAAATAAATAGATAAAATTGCACAAAAAAAAAAAAGAAAAAGACCACGCGTCAAGATAACTGCACGTCCATAGCTTATAATCATAAAGCAAGAAAGTAAAGTTTTGAAATCAATTGTTTGGAAAATTAAATAATTCGGAATAGACGCTTTAGGGATCACAAAAAGGAGAATAGTCCTCATCTCATCACAAATAAAATACATTTGATTTTTTTTTAAAATCTAGTCGAAAAACTAACGCACGTTGATCTTTCACATATTGACGAGATTCAGATGACTAACGAAATCGATAATATACAATTGTCAGAAGATAAAAAAACGATAACGATTCCAAACGTAAATTCAAAATTCTCACGACGTCTGCACTAATGTACGCGATAGCGGGACGAACAAAACGCGGCCATATCTTCCATATTTATTTTGCTAAAATGCATTAAACGCTCTTTGTAATATATGTCGCGCTAGTGTTCCCAAGTCTGGAAGAGCTTACCGCCAACATGTTTTGTACCCTCAATTATCAAGATTATAAAACGTATCGAAATTATCAATAGATATATTACAAGTCCATTTTCGCTATGCGGAGCCTAATCTTTCAGACCATTACGTTGATCTTTCACATATTGACGAGATTGCGTTGACTAACGAAATCGACAACATACAATTGTGAGAAGATCAAAAAACGATAATGATTTCAAACGTAAATTCAAAATTCTCACTACTTCTAGCACGTCGCGTGCGCTAATGTACGCGATATCGGGATGAACAAAACGCGGCCATATCTTACATATTTATTTCGCTAAAATGCATTAAACGCTCTTTGTAATATATGTCGCGCCAGTGTTCCCAAGTCTGGAAGAGCTCACCGCAAACATGTGTGCACCCTCAGATTATAAAACGTTTCGAAATTATCAATACATATATTACAAGTCCATTTTGGCTATGCAGAGTTCACTATTAATGCCTAATCTTTCAGACCATTACAGTGTAAAACGTAGCTTTCACTTTTTATTTCAGTTGGGTTTTTCTCACTTTGGCACTTCCTTACGATAGAATCTAGGATTGAGGATGATGATACCATTAAATGCATAGATAAGCCTATGCGCCCACAAATATGCAATGTATGTCTCACTTGTCTTGTAGTTGTAAGCCCCTTTTATATAGATTATGCCTGCGTTAGTTCGTTAAGTATGTGCCGAGCAGTTCTTTCTGTAAGTTCGTATACATTTAGTCTATATTAATACGATTGTGCTTTGCCTTTTTCTGTTACAGAAATAAGTTTCAATGTATTAAACAGAATTCGTTGAACAAAAATTCGGTAATAACGGTAATGTGCAAAACCATTTAGTTAGAGTACAGTAATAATGCTTATTATTTCATATGTTTAACAGTAGTCATCATTCCTTTTCGTTTACTGTTTTCCTCCATAGAAAACAACTCAAAACAATAAGCAAAAAACTGGACAACAAGATGCGTGGGGAAGACAGCAAGCCGCTCAACAAGGCGCGTGGGGAGGACAACAAGGGAGTCGAGGAGCGCAAAAATCAGGACAACAAGTGGGTCGAGGAGGACAACAAGTGGGTTGGGGAGGACAATAAAGGCAACAATCTACAAGTGAAGGTGCTGGTAAAGGTGCAAAATAGGAAGAAACCTGCAGAGGACAACCGAAGCAACAGCAATATGATAAAAGCCAACAGCGGGCATGGGTAGGACAAAAAAACACAATTTTGGGGGTGGAGGTACCGTCCGCAAATCCCCAGGCAAGAAGGAGCCTGGGAACAAAAACAAGAAGCTGGTGGTGGACAAAGAGAACAAGCTGGAAGTGGTGATCAAGATAGGGGTGGAACACAATAGCAGTATAGGCAAGAGGGCCCCGAAGGTCCCAACCAGCACAGCAGCAAATTGCTGGCGGACAACAAAAAGGCCACCCATCACTAACATATTCATTTCCTTATTTTGTTTGTAATGTCCAGAAGGAAGCTTCAGCTACCTTGCCTTATTTAGTTCGTAATGTCCAGAAGGAAGCTTCAGCTATCTCACAAAGTATGTATATATTTCTGATCAGCATCAAATTTACAATCGGCTTAAGCATGTCCATCGATCCGTCTGCATACGGTAAACATTCTCCAGCCGCCAAAATGATATCGGTTTCAAATTTTGCAAAAACATTGGAAACTGTTTCGCATACGTTGCTGTTGATAATGAACCAAATCGATTACAGGCCACGCCTGTAGTATAAAATAAAATGAAAACATCTCTTTTTTTTTGGCTGTTTTACTTGGTGCTCATGGACTGCAAAAAAAAAAAGATTTTCACGGTAAAAATAGAAAAAAATTTACCACATCCACCTATACCCCTTTTTTTTAGGATAAAGTTGGTGGATATAAAAACGTCGGCCCAGCCGAATACAATTTTCTTAATCGTTTTCTTTTTTTGTCTTTATTAAGAAAATTAAAAAATTTTATGTTATCCCCATCGCCTAATCAGTAAATATGCATCCTTAGTTATCGATAAATTTTTCGCATCTCATCTTACTGTTTATCGCTTAATTATACGTCATAACGCGATTAATTTAGTTTTCTCTTATGCGTTTTAATACGAAATCTTATTTAATTTCGATCATAATACGGAAATACTTTTGTTTTGTTTTGCATTTTCTTTACTACTCTTGTTTTATTGTGTTTCATTGGTCCTACAATACTCTCTCTCTCTCTCTCTCTCTCTCTCTCTTTCAAGTATTTTAAAACATTTTCTTTTCTTTTGCTAACTCTCGATATATTCTCATAAATCGTACTTTTACGAATTCTCTGCTTTTGTTATCTTCCGTAAAGAAATCTGTGTATGTATCATGCATTTGGATTTTTTTGTTTAAAATTTTCATTAAATTTTTATAATCTCGCGTTTTTTGCTTTTATGGTTTCTTAACGCTACGAATTTTAAAATTTCGTTCGTACGACGAATTAAATTTAAGCTTTCATCTCTGTCTCAAACAATCGATATTAAAGCAAAAAAAGTGTATATTTTCTTATTGCAATTGCGAGTTTTTTTTATGTTTATTTCCTTTTATTCCTTCCCCCTTTTGAATTTCTCAATTTTTTTTCTTGTTCTCAAAAAAAAAAAACAAAAATGTTTACAGCTTCATAAACTTTATTTAAAATCCAAGTTGCCACCGGAAAAAGTAATTTCTTTTGATTTCGTTTATTTTCACTCCCCCCCCCTCTCTCTCTCTCTCTCTCTCTCTCTCTCTGTAGTGTGTAAGTTTACCGATTATGCATCAATTTTTACTGATTTTGGTTTTTGGCAAACAATTTATACATGAAATTTTCTTTAATAAAATTTGCGAAATTAAAAACTCACTTTCGATACGTCTGACCCTGATGACATACTTTTTCTGTTTCGCTTTTGATAAACATTACATTTTTTTTTTTGACATACAAACACGAGAAACATATTGTTCTCACTTTTTTTGTTAATAACCCGAAAAGTTACATTGATGTTAACTCATACAAAACTTTCAGACTTTCTTTCTCTTCTTATACTCGCTGTTCGGCTATAATTGCAAGTTTTGGTATAACAATACCAAAGGAAGGTAATGTAATGTAAGAAGAAGAGTAGAGTAGAAGAAAGTACGTATAAGAAGAAAAGTAGTATAAGGAGATTAAACGGTTTTCCGCTATGGTAGTTCAAGAGGTTATTCCATTTTACTTGTATGCACACTGACAAGGCAAGTAAACGGATTCTTTACATTTCATATATGATGACGTTACACTTAAAAAGAAAATTCTTCCGAGATATGAAGGCAAGAGTCGACAGACTGAAAATGTATATACAAAAAAAAAAAAAAAAAAGAATGGAAGCTGTACGTTTCAAGGTTTCTTTCTTTATCAAGTGGAGAAGTGGAGAACATTATATTGTAATCTTTGTAATGCACAAACTGATATTTCCTTTTCAACTTTAGTTTTATTGGATGATTGATTTAAAATTATAACTATTATTGGAGGAATGATCTATTTACAGGTTATTGCTAAAGATAGAGACATACACGAATAATTAATAGATTCGAGAAATGTGCATTAGCTTGATTACATTATAGTTTCAAATAATATTTACATGTATGTGTTATCACTTTGAAAGTAGAATTTACGTAATCGAGACATATGTCTCCCATATATCATGTATCCATGGATGTAAAGATACTCTTATCATGGTAGCCTATATGAGAGAGACTCAAAATTAATTGACGTTAAAATGTTTGGGAAAATTAAATTTCTTGTTATTCTTCATTTATTTACTTCACGAAAAGTATTAAAAATTAAATTTCACTGCCATATAAAGACTCGATGTTTACAAGAACCTCTATATATGTAGAGATAGGAAACGAAAAACTAATCTTAATAGTTCCAATATCGTGCAATTAATTTTTATATCAAAGTGTAGAATAAATAAAGATGAATTTTCATTAATAAAATATTAAAAATTAAATCCTTTTGTTATATAAAAAATCTTACCTTTTGTAGAAACGAAAGAGTTTAAAAATATAGCCGATCCAATTCAAATTTTTCACATCAATTTTTAGTAATTTTTGTTAAGAAAATTTGAAAAGAGAAAACAACTTGTTCTGATTGTTCGACAAAAAGAGATCCAATACAATTGATTTTGAATATAATTCGTCCTTGGGCTAAAGCATACAAGTGCAACAAACTTTGTCAAAATATATCGAAAATTATAATCTGTAGGGTGTTGTACAAAAAAAAAAAAAAAACATTCAAAATGACCAAAGGGACAGATAAACTTGAATTGATTCAGCAAATGATTCTGAATCGATCGATATAATGAAAGGTGGATCTATCGTGAATGCTTCTGTATTTTACTTACATCCAGCAAAAGCTTAGCTGTACCAGAAGTGATATAGAATGTAAAATATTTTCAAAATATTAGTTTGGGGAAAAAGAAATCCATTATTTTTTCGGTAGATGGCTACACTGGTAGATTTCTCGTAAAGTATCGATCAAAGAATTTCAGATTTATGCTCGTTGGAAAGGTGACATTTCGCAGTAAAAAAAATTCTTTTGTTGTTTTTTGTTTGGTGC
>KK351013.1:280668-290894 GCA_000671755.1 Glossina brevipalpis
ATGAGAAAGGCATTTTGAAGTTACCTTTAAAATGGCAACAAATCATACAACAAAACGGTGCATATTTGTCCCAAATCGGACAATCCGAAGCATGTTAAATAAAGTCCTGAAGTTCATATAAAAATAATGGATTTCTTTTTCCCCAAACTAATATATATAGTCAATAGAAAAAACAGTCAATAGTGGTTTCCACACATAGATTAAAAAAAAAATTAATTTTTCATATTTTAAAAATTTCCATATAATAATAATAATAATAATAAAGACAAAAATAATTTAAAAAAAATAAAAAAAAAAATTTTTAAAAATAAAAAAAAAAAAAAGTTATATACGCATTGATTTGTAACGTAAAAGGTTAAGAGATCATTTAGCAGAAAAATTCTAATCGAGTTTAGATTGAATCAAATTTAATTGAAGTAATACTAGGGAAGATCTTAAAAAAAAAGAAGAAGAATCTTAAATTCTTAAAAACATATCACAAGTTTTTGAAAAACAAGCGTTGGTTATAAAAAAAAACTCAGTTTCGAGGATAAATAACAACTAAACTATTTTTATTATTTTTCTTTTAAATCTGTAGCTGTTACGAAGGACAATCCCATCACTTTGAGATTTATGTTAGTTTAAGTTGTAAAGCTAATGCACAGTATTCGTTCATTTGTTTTTTTTTTTTTTTTTCTAAATTTCATAGAAATTCTAAAGGAAGTTAAAGCTTTCAATTTCATTTTCTAGCATGAGATGCAAGTGTTATTTAATTAAAATTATACTCATACGCACACACACTACTGCTCTTCATTAAAATGGTTTTGCTCTCGTCTCGTATTCGTCTCTACACTTTCATATAAACTAAAGAAATCAATTACATTAGATCACAACGGTGACGTAGACGCTTTCAGCCATATTTCTTGTATACTCTATCTCACGGAGCGTTCTGAAAATCTTACAACTGAAATTAATTAGCTTTATGTAAAGGAATATGAATAACATCTGTGCACCATATATAGTGGTTGATATTCTTGTTCTTTTTCTTTTCAAAATTGATAAAAAGCTATCTATGTATATGTAGGTGTTGCTTTCGTAGCTTCCTGTTAGTGCGTAAATGTAATTTTATACCGCCCGCATTTTAATAATATGATGATGAAGATGAAGATGATACCTGCGAGCATGATTGCATGATTGCGTTTCATTGCAAGTTTCTGTTCACGCGTACGGGCATATGTTGCCTCGAGTGTAACATAAAAGGAGAACAATTAAATTTATTATAAATGCTATGTAAATATACCTAAGTGCTATATATACACACACACACACACACATATGTATGGAAAAGTAATGACTTCATGAACCATACGGTAAATATATATATGTGTGTGTGTGTGTGTGAGTTTGAAAGTACGTTACCTTTGGCTACTATATCTCCCTTATGGTTAATTATAAAAGTTATTTCAACACAATTATAAAAAAAAAAAAAAGTTTTCTCTCATAGTTGCAGATAATATAATTAATTTTAATTTTATGGCTGAATAGATGAAATTAAATTAGTAGTAGCAACTAAAACTACTTACTACTTTTAAACTTACTTACTACTAAAATTATCGTTGGCATCTTGCAGCTAAACGAAGACGCGAAGACGCGAAGACACAATAAAATTGATTACAGGTAAAATGATTGTAACCATTTAAAAAACACCGTGAGTCACATAAGTCGGAGGAATGAGAAAAATGTCTCTTTACCTATAGTAAAGAAGTGAAAGCAATTAAAAAGTAACAAGTAAGAAAGTTATATTCGGCTGTGCGGAACCACTCTTATCTTAAAAAAGGTTGAAAAACTAAATTGTCATAAGTGGGCGTGGCAATGAAAAAACTTCGAATGTTTTTACCAAATTTGAAGCCGATATCTTTATTTTTGCGGCCAAGAGAATGTTTACCATAGCCAGACAGATGGACAGACGTATCGACGTATATGTCTAGATGGATTCCGAATTCCATACTAATCAAGAATATATACACTTTAAGGAGCTTCTGAAGAATTCTTCTTAACATTACAAATGTTTCCAAAAAAAAAATTAAATTTCAATATTCTATTATGTCGAATGGGCATGGTCAATCCTTACCGTGTTTTCATAGAGGTTGCGGAATAGTTAATGCAATATTTGTCAAAATTTTTATAGACTTATCTGCCATGGCTTATGAGTAATAAGCAAAAAACACTATTTTTTTTTAAGAAAGAAGTGTTCTTAGTCTATGTCGTACTGTGAGCGGGTCCTTTGACCTATGTGGCCCATTTTTAAAGACAACCTGAGTGCAAGAACTTTCAATGTTTCTGCCAAATTTGAAGCCGATATCTTCATGTTTACGGCCAGAAGAATGTTTATCACAGACATTACACAGACAAACAGATGGACAGATGAGCAGACGAACATACTTAAATCGATTCTAAATTTGATGCTGATCAAGAATATATATACTTTATGGGGTCTCGGAAGTTTCTTTTTGGTAGTTACAAACCAAATGACAAAATAAAATATATCGTTCACCTTCGGTGGTGGGTATAATAAATCTTTCATGAGAATCCTTATATGGAGAGAGTTCCGATATATATATATATATATCTATGTACTCTATATTTAATATAATGAATTTATTTGGCAGATTACTATTTTTAGTGATAGTAAATGTAGATGCAGTATTTTCATAATAAATTCTGTTAGAAAACACTAATTGCCCCCCTTAGTCCTAATTTACTTCTTATAGGAAACCCTATATGTTAAATGATCCAAAAATAAAAACTTTATGATGATAATATTTTCGCAAAATAATACAATAAGATCTTGTTATTATATAAGCTTTTATCTATTGTAAGAACGTTTGTATGGGAAAGGCTCTACAAACAGTTGACATCTCCCTTCCATATCTAAATTGTTCTACCTAAAAACACATTATTCAGTAATTTTGTAGGATGATATATAGATGGCGTCATTATTGAATATTTTCATTTTTATTTTCATTTTTCATTTCGAGCATTACTTTACAAGTTACAGCGGCGCTATTCCCTGAAAAATCTGGATTTCGTGTATTGCTAAAGATGTGCTTTTTAATTGAGGGGTAAAAATTTGGGCTCCACCGACTCCACCGACTGTTGCGAATCTCAAAAATATACAGAAAAAGATATAGTTCCCCCCAATGAAGAAGAGGTAATTGCCGTAGCTCAGGCGTTTTTTTTTATAGAACTGATTAAATCATTCTATAAAAAAGGCCTGGAAATGTTAGAGAAGCATTGGAATGAATGATATTACATTTTAGGGGGATTGTATTAACGAATAAAGTCGGTTTTTTTTTAAAGTTTGCTTTTTTTTACGTACCAACCTACAAAGTTTTTAAGTATGATGTTATTTCTCAAGAAGTATCAAAAATAGGAAATATTTATCGAATAATAAATGAAGTTCGGCTACAATAAAATTACAGGCGATTTTTCGTATATAGATTTTTCAGAATACATATCCTACGCTCGACGTAAGAAACCTTTCTAGTCTTATTTACTATTATGCTTGAAAGGGTTTAAAAGGATTGAAAAAATGTGGATTGGTAGGTCTTAGGGAGGGAAGTGACTGCAAAAATTTTAGAAATGTTTTTTTTGGATATGGAAAGAAAGACAGCAGAACAATAATGTTCGGTAAGGCTGTTCGGCTAAGAATACTGTTGTGTTCCAAAATTAAGGTGACTTTGTCTATAAAATCAAAAATATTCGTCTTCTTCTTTTATATAGCACCTCAACTAATATTCCTTAATACTAATTACGCTTAATGGAAGAAAATGATAATGGACACACACAATGTGTTGTGGACTGAAAGCGTATTAGAAAGGTAGATAATCCCGGTTTACTTCCAATATATGGCTATCCGTTTAATTATCAAAGAAACCAAATTTTTAGAGCTTGCATTTCGATGACGAATTGAAGAAGATTCATAGGCTAAACGTTGTCTGCTCTTTAAATGGTCTATTCGGAAAGGACGCTATGATTATATGATTTGATATTTCTGCTAAAACAATTTGAACGCAAGACTTTCGAAAGTGGGCGGATTTTTCAAAAGTCAAGATTATGATTATGATCAAGGTCAATACATATTTTGTATCGAGGACAGTTCAAGGATCCATGATCAAATTTAGAACATTTGGCATACAAGCCGGGCCCCTTAATATTGTTTTATTATTACACTCAAGGACTGAAGCTTCATAGTGGATAACTTATAACTTATAACTCGTTCAAAAGATTTAATAAAATCTGCTGACACGATAATCATTTGTGAGTTACTAAGGAATTTAGTTTTCCAACAGATCGCGAAGCCATCAATTTTCAGAGAAAACGTAAAAAAATGTTTGAAATAACCATTACAAGGTTCGGACTTTTTGAAAGTGCGATGTTGTATACGAAATACTCCAATCAAATCCGTTATCAATAGCGTTCTTATGCCTTAATATGTCATTGTGCCAAATTTCGACGATATATCTCCAAACTTACAACCGAGTAGATAGGAATACAATACATGGATAGATGTCAAATAGATAGATATGGATACACAGATATCCTTAAATCGAAGATTCTCACTAAATTTGGAATCATTTGATATAATAATAGGGATTCCATCTAAACTCTTTCTGGGTCTTGCATACAGTCAACCATAAATGATGTAAGTTTGGTTTTAGTATTCTCATTAACAGGTACTGTAAAAACTCTATGGTCGGTCAAAACGGTCCAGTAGATACTCTACGCCACACTGCCCAAAAACAATTCCTCATTCGTAATAATATTCGTAATAAAATACCAAATATTACGGTTTGTTTCCCTATAAGACGTTATTTTTCATGAGAACCCTAATATGGACGGTTTTCTTAAAATAGACTTAATTGGTCCAAATTTGATACAATTAATGTTTATGTCAAACCATTTTTATGGAACAATTTTCACCATGAAATCTCAAAAATTAGAAGAAGAGCTTAGTTTTCATGAGAGCTCCTCTTATATAGAATAGAGTTCAAAAAAATGGATCTACACGGTTCAAATATGATACAAATTAATATTATTTTTCATCATCATATGTAAAAATTAAATTGTTTTGCAATCATACCTGCCAGGCCACTTAATATACCACAAATTGTACCACACAAAGGGATTAGGATGTACAAATATATATTCATAAGTGTGTGTGTGTTTGTGTGTGTATGTGTGCCAGCTGTAAATTGTTCAAATGTAATAATGTAATAATTGAACAGAAACTAGGAACATATCCAATTCGAATGCTATTGGCGTTAGTTTTTAAATAAAATCACATCTGCGATTATATCAACTTATAGGTCGTTCGCTATGAAATTCAAAATGAAGCCTAAAGCAAATTTTAAATTCGTTTAAATGGAAAATTTGTACTTTCATCTCTGATTATAGTGCGTTTAGTATGCGTTTAGTTTAAACCACTGCGGATTATTTCTAGTAACGAAACTAAAGCGTTTATTAGTTTTAAAATAAATCCATTATTTATTGACAGACATGTCGACAGCACAATATACTGAATCATTAAAATATTCAAATAAGCAAAATTTATAAATTAAACAAAGATCAGCATAAAATAAAAAAATAAAAAAACAAAATTAAGCAGAGGTCACAGAACATTAACAGAGCATCCACAAAAATCCGAATATTCTTTTAAGTGCCGTTTCTAACTCTATTTACCACGCACGGAGTTTCCGGTTTTCATAAGATAAAGGTATTCCTGCTGAAGCCTTAAATCGATTTAGTCCGTCCATCAGTACCTTTGCCTGGTATTGAAAATTTCAAAGTAGAAAATGCAAATTAAGGACTTATTTTAAATTCCAAATCAAATTCAAAAGATCATTAAGAAAAATACACATGATTTCAAACATTAGGTAAAATCGAACCACCTACAAACAGACAGATGAATGTAAATGAATTTAAAAAATTTTACTGAATTGAATAGCTTAATGAAAAGTCTATCTTAAGTTTCTCTATATATGTTCTCTTAATATATATTCTAGTTTAAAGGTTGTCGAGCATAAAGAGAAATATTGCAATAATCTTCTTTCTCTTTCTTCTCTCTTCCTTCCCTCTATTTACTGTAAGAGCCTTAAGAAAAAACAAAAACAATAAATACATTAAATATAATTCTCTCTTCTGGTATAGAGCGAAGAATCACTTCATTTGATTTCACGAATATATAGTTAAACAACTCATTACGCTCTTAAGCTGAGAGACATTGTACACTGTACTTTCATCTTCACATTACGATATACTTTGAAATTTTTTATATTTTTATTGTAAAATCCAAGTAAGCATTGAGTAAAACGTTTTACGTTTTATTAATCAATCACACAAAGAAAAGAAAGTTTTACATTCGAAATAAGAGCAGAACACAGAAACGATTGAGATATTGAGAATTCATTCTGACTCTATTGCAAAAAAAAAAATTTAATTAAAATAAAAGTTAAAGAGAGAGAGAAATTATTTATTCATCATGGCGTAAGTATTGCAAATTAAGGTTTTATAAGAAGAAATTCATTATCCGCGAGCACACACACATATGATATGATCATACATATATATTTTTATAATTTAGAGACGAAGAAGAAAGAGGATGTAAACCATATTGGAAATATCATTGGAAAGGAACCTTTAACGCACTTACCGCAATTTTATTGTGTCCTCTTCTTTTCCTCGAGAACAAGGTAAGCAAATCATAAGTTGGAAATGTAACCTTTTTTACTTTTTTTTTTTTTTTTTTTTTTTTTTTTTTTTTTTTTTTTTTTTTTTTTTTTTTATTATTAAAAATTGTTTATTTGAATAATAATTGCAGGCATTTACGGTTCTTTATGTATTTCTGTTAATGTGTCTTTGGTATTCTATCGAGTCTACGACACCAGTTACACCGTCTATCTTACCGATGGTAGTATATCCATTGTTTGGTGTTGTCGTGAGTATTTCTTGTAGATTTCAAATATAAATATATATATATATATATATATGAACGTGTGCATATTTTTATTAGCATTCGGAGCTGACTTGCATGTCCTACACTATAAATGCTTCGTTCGTTTTCATGCTCGCATGTTTTGTGGCTATAACGTTGGAAAACTCTAAGGCTTGCGATTATATGGCCTACAAATGGGTATCATTCTTTTCTCATAAACCAAGAAGGTTGGCAAAATATCTGCATGGGATCGTTTTGTTTTTTCTTTTTTTTTTGACCACAAGAAATTTTGAATTTTTTCAGACTTCACATTAGCGTTTGTTTAGTATCATATGTACTTTCTCTGTGTGTTCAGGATGCGATAGTTTGCGCTTTAATGATACCGCTATCGAGGGGTATAGTTCAAGCATTGGAAAATATTAGTATCGGACATGTATATGATGAAACAATAGAAGTCCAAGAAGATCGGTAAATATTTTCATATGAAATTAATAAGTAAGAGTGCAGCCGCTATTAAGTCAAATCTTCACAATAACTTATATATATAACATATTTGTGTATAACATCTTTTGATTTAATTTAACCTAAGTTTTGATTATCATTAGCTCAACATGAAGGTAAGTAGCAAAAGAGAGTTCTTAATCGATAGATATACAATTTTTATTATGTATTATGGTTAACGCTTAAACTCTTATCGATCAACAGTCAACAGTCAACAGTCAGATGCTTACCAAGTAAATTCATTTAAGTGGATGAATATCATTCGAATTTTATCCTTCTTATGGCGAATAGAACTTTTTACTCATTTAATATTTTATTTCAAATCTTTGGCAATCATAATGCGTTCGTTTTTTTTTCTTTCTTGGAAATATTTATATTATTTTTTTTAAACAAGAAAATAATTTAAATTTATTCCCGAAAAAATTTAATAAATTTAATAAATTTAATAAATTTAATAAATTTAATAAATTTAATAAATTTTTTAGGCCCGCATATCCAACAAAGTTAACAATTGGTTTTTTACTCGGTGCAGCATTCTCTGTACATATTGGTGGCATTGCGACATTGTCTGGCTCAGATGTGGGATACACATTACAAGACCTTTATTTTGGGTAAATAAGAAATTTTATATGAAACTCTTTTTTTTTTTTTTTTTTTTTAAGCTGTTTTTGTTTTTCTTATTCAACTGAAAATATTTCAGAATAATTCCTGGCGCTAAAGGTGGTCCCATAACGTATATGACTTATTTGGCGATAGCAGCTCCTTTTAGCATAATTTTATTCATATTAAATTTGATATATTTGCAAGTGATTTTTTTGGGATTATTCCGCAAGAACAGCCCAACAAATTTGATGTATGATGACCAAGCATCAAAAGATGCCATAAAGGCGGCAATAAGTGAATTGCCGCCCATGAATTTACATCAACAGATGTCCATTGCATTTTGGATTGTTTTATATGTGAGCGCATTCTTTTTACGCCCAGTATTCATGCCTGGAATAGCAGATTTAATAAGCGGAGTGTAAAAGCATTTAATACAAATTTTTGTTGTTCTTTTCATATCATTTAGTTTTTTTTTTTTTTTTTAGTGTTGTTAAACATTCGGCGATTTTAATGCTGATTTCCCTTTTCCTCTTCTATTTACCGAAAGCAGCCGATTGCTGCCCCTATTTCATTTGCCGAAGTAAGTACAAGGAACTTAATGTTTGATGCAAAAAAATGCAATAAATAAAACCGAAAGGAAGAGAATTATAGTGTATTATTGTATATTATTACGTACTTACTTACAGAGCCAAAATCTTATGCAACCATTCCCAGTATATTAGGATGGAATACTGCTCAAAAAACGATGCCGTGGAACTACTTTTTCATTTATAGTGAATAAGTTTTCAAAAGATTTTTTTATTTGTTTGATATTTTTTCATTGCAAGCAAACTTTTACTAATTTTTTTTTAGGTGGCAGCATGGCAATGGGATTTGGAATGAAAAGAACCCAGTGGCAAGAATGTGTCAATTGGTTTAAGGGTTTAAATGCTGCCTTGCAAATAATACTATGGATATTGACGGTCGGTGGAATCTCCGTAATAGGAAGCGATTTTTTAATAGCCGATTTATTTATACCATGGGCTGTGCGCCAGGTAAATGCAAATAATTTATATTTACTACGATAGATATACGATAGAATGTAATGAGAATTTTTCTTTTTTTGAATTTGTTATTGGAAATAATCATAGAATTTTGATTCGTTACCACATCCGGGTGTACTAATGTATGCTATAGCACTTGGATGCCGTGCGACATTCTTTTTACCTGTTAGCTCAGTTTCAAATTGTTTCGCTTGCGGCTGGATGAATATAAGAGCCAGAGATGTGGTAAAATTTTTTCATTGTAATTTTTAGCATTTTCCTTTCCATTTCCATTAATATTCCTAACAGATGTTGGCTTCAATAGTACCGGTGTTAGTTGGCCTACTACTGTCTTTTGTATTTGTAATTGCATTAGTACCGCTCGTGCATCCTGCTTTCCGGGAGGTTATGACAGGCAAATGAATGGCAATTATAGTCTTTGGCTCTAACTTTCTTTTTGATATCGAAGTTCGCCTTAATTTTCCCCGATTTTGAAAACTACTGTATACTTTATTTCTTTATTAAACAACACTCATTTACTTTTTCTTTTTTTTTTTTTGGCAATTTTGACTTCTTCATGTTTCAAATACCTTTTTGAATATTTCTTATCTTTATTTATTTATTTTGTAAAATTAACAGTTAAATATATTTTTATATTTAAACATATTTTTGTTTTGTTTGCAATTTTTCAATTACATAATTGCTTACGAAGAGAGAGTGAGTTCGAAATTCCGCGAAAAGGAATTTTTATTTGACACTAGAAACTGGAAAGTAGTCCACATTTTTATAATTTATTCTATTAAGCTTTCATTTTGGTAGATAAAAATATATATTAGTGAATCCTTTTAAACGTTTCGAAAAAGTGTTCAATAAATTTATAAAGTAAACGATATTATTAGAAACGCTAAATGTGAGTAAACGAACTGAACTCTAAACCTTATATATTAGCTTGGGGAAAAAGAAATCCATTATTTTTTCGATAGATGACTACACTGGTAGATTTCTCGTAAAGTATCGATCAAACAATTTCAGATTTATGCTCGTTGGAAAAGTGACATTTCGCAGTAAAAAAAATTCTTGTGTTGTTTTTTGTTTGATGCATTCAGTTGTGAGTTACAGCGTGTTAA
>KK351013.1:291359-306280 GCA_000671755.1 Glossina brevipalpis
GCGATTATCATCTTTTTCTTGCATTGCAAAATTTCTTTAATGATAAAAAATTGGAATCTACGGAAGATTGTGAAAATCGACTACTAGAGTTTTTTTTCTATGAGAGAGGCATTTTGAAGTTACCTTTAAAATGGAAACAAATCATACAACAAAACGGTGCATATTTGACCCAAATCGGACAATCCGAAGCATGTTAAATAAAGTCCTGAAGTTCATATAAAAATAATGGATTTCTTTTTCCTCAAACTAATATAATATGGCCTTTTGGTAGATGCGTGCATGATATCCTGAATACATGTATTTGGATGATTATTTGATTGCTTAAATCGGTTGTGAATTTAACTAATTTTTCATTTGAATAAGGAAAAATTCATTCGATCATTAAATACCTTACACCACTTTGCCTCATACAGGTCGCTATTTACTTTCGTGCAAAAAAAAAAGAAAACAAAAAAGGATAATTTATATACCTTGTTTCCATATGAAGCGTATTCGTCATGGCAGTCCTAATAGGGAAGTAGGCCTAAAACGGATACTGACACAGATTTAGCAAATTTTAATTTCCTGTTTTCTTCAACGCTTATGTGTAGGGTGGGATCCAAAAAATATACCTTCGTGGTCCAAATTTGATACAATTAATTTTAATATCCCCATTTCTATTAAGGACTTATTTACTTTATAAAGTATTAAAAATTAAATCGTCTTACCCCATATAAAGGCTTTCTTTTCATAACTTATATAGAGGTGGTATAAAGAATGGTTCGAAGGAGTATATACTTTTATATGCTGCGGAGGTACCTATTTTCACCGATTTTTATTGAAAATATTATAAATTGAAATTTTTTTCCAAACACTGCATTATATGAGAAGTGATGACAAAAACGTTCAATCTAATTCACTTTGAAAACCGTTCATCTTTGAGCTAAAACATGCAAGTACACGAAATTTTGTCAAAATTTCTATAGGTTAAGCACCAGAAACCCATGGATAAGACATCAGACAAACGGGCAAAGCTTTAATCGACTCTGAAAATGAATGAATGAATGAATCGATCGAATTGCTTTTGACAATTTCGAATCGTGTAGTCATGTATGTGCTTGGCAGATTTCTTAGTGAATTCGATAAATTTCCCATAAGGCGTTTGTTGTCAGCCACATATTAATTTACACAGATTTGCTGACGAGGACTTAAGTAGCCCAAAAGATGACGCATCCATCGAATGAAAGATAGTAAGGAATACCGACCGTCCAAAAATTTATTAGAATAGAAGTGTAAAACAGTCGACCGCTGCTATTGTTCTCCTCCAAGGAAGCATTAATCGACAACTCTTTTTAATCCGGTGCATTAGTAAGCTCTCTCTTATGTATCGGAATTATATTTAAAAAAAAAAAATATTTCATAGCTATATATAGTTAGGTAATTGAAGAAACAAAAAGATTGAAATGGAACAGGCTTTACAAGAGTGCCGAAGCGGGCAAACTAACCTGGATGAAAACTCGAAATCACGTACGACTTTCTTCGTGTTTCTAAACGAATATCGCCAAAAGTTAAAGCTGTGCGATGAAGATTTGCCCCAAACTCAAAGCTGGGAGTATATGGCGGGGAATGTCGAATGAGGATAAGCAACCCTATACAATTTGGGCTGCAAACAACCGGGAATTTGCTTTGGCACTTTCTGTTTTTAAGGCGCAGCCGGACTCGGACTAGACTCCTACTCGGATTCGGTTGAAGAGATGATGGTTTATATTGTTTAAATGTTTTTTTTTTTTGTTAATGAAATGGATAATGAAATTGACTTATTTCGTTTTTACACTTTGATATTTTGAAATATATATATGTTTGGAGATATCAGTCGTTAAGGACTTTATTTTTATTGTAAATAACTATCAGATTTCATAAATTTCGTTCATACTGCTTTTCTTATGGCTGCTAGTATACATCACTATATACGAAAAAAAAAAAAAAGCGCGAAAAATATTGTTCTAATAAAATCAAAGCATCTACGATCGTGAAGAGCCACTGGTTACGCATCACTAAACAATTCTTCACATTTTGAGATACAATAATTAAATCAAAATAATTATACATAAAAGGTAAAGAAAATTCAATTAAATTCTTCGCCAACCATTGTACAAGTGCACTCCGTGATTACTACACACATATATATATATAACAGAAGTTAGAATATTATA
Organism: Glossina brevipalpis; assembly: GCA_000671755.1. Classification (NCBI taxonomy): domain Eukaryota; kingdom Metazoa; phylum Arthropoda; class Insecta; order Diptera; family Glossinidae; genus Glossina; species Glossina brevipalpis. Next base: position 293,552 of record KK351013.1, read on the forward strand.
GTTCAATCCCTAAGCCTAATACACTACTTTTCTTGAGAAACATTATAGGGAAGGGGGCTAAAGTGTGAATTAACTTCTTTTTTTTTGTTGCCAACGATATTATTATTCAAGCATTTGTGTCGTAAAATACTAAAAACTAGACTTTGTTGTTGCCATATAAAGATTTAGTTTTCACGAGAACCACCTTATAAGTGGTGTGGTCCAATAAAGAAGTCTATGCGGTCCAAATTCGGTCATGCAGTCATTTCTATGTTAAATTACTAAATTTCTATATTAAATCGGACCTTTTTGTGGTTTATCTTTCATATTAATCCTTATATGGGGTGGGATAGTAAAAATAGATCTACTTTCTAGGGACTCATTCTATATCATATAATATTTCAAATTATACTGTTTTGCCGTACAAATGTGTACCTTTCATAAGAACAGTTATATGCGAAATCTTTCAAATTTCTTTGCATAGCAAAGTACTAGATTCTACTGAAATAATATTAAAAAGTGGTCGTAAAAATATGGTCCGATCAAATCTATCCACAAATCAAAACATGTCAGAATCTTCAAAATTACGATTTATGGTTTAAATACAAGAATATATGAACAAACATCGCTATAACAAACTAATACTCTGTAGCCTATTTTTGAGTTTTGAAATCATTAACTTTATAAAACCAATATATCCTTATGTTTCCACGGCATATAAACGTAAACAAAGATTACAAAAATTAATTTAAATGAATTTTTCATAGATTTAATATTTTATGCAAAAATTTAATTTTGAATTTTTTTCTTATATTTATTTAAAAAATTTTTGTAACTAGAAGAAACGATAGGGGAAAAGAATTCTTTTACATTCTTTTAGACTTTTAGTACTTTTACAGCTTCCGAGTGGTAAACAAACTTTGTCTTTAGAAAGCAAACTCTTCAATGGCAGTAGTCTTTTTTTTTTATTATTATTTCATATAAACACAAGCAATCTCCTTAGCTCATACGTTCGTGTATTCATATATACAGCCACGGCCACTTGAGTAGCTCAAATTTATAACAAATGTTTATGAAAAATTTTTTAATGAAATAATTGCAAATCTTTATACTTGATTAATAGTCTTCTACGTCTTCTTCTTCTTCTTCTTCTTCTTCTTCTTCTTCTACTTCTTCTTCTTCTTCTACTTCTTCTTCTTCTTCTACTACTACTTCTTCTTCTTCTACTACTACAACTTCTTCTTCTTCTTCTTATTCTTATTCTTCTTCTTCTGCTTCTTCATTATCATCGCAAAAGAGAAGGTATTGTCTCTATTCACAAATATATCCATAGAATTTGTTCTGTAACTGAAGAATTATTATTTAGACTCAAGTTCTAGTTTCGATCATGATATTGTTTCTCTATTCAATTAATTTGTACTGCTTTCAAAATCTTTAATGTGTTTTGCACTAAAAAAAAAAAAACGTTGAAAAGTATCTTACCTGGGTAGAGATGTTGAGGCGATACTGATTGCCCAAACATAATATAATATAATAATAATAATTTCTTAGATCCATATAAGTTTCATATCTTTGAGACGAATTTTATTATACAAATTTCGTTGGTTTTGTAAGTTTTTGAAGCTTTATAGGAATAAAAAAGAAAAACTTTTTGAATTTTTCTTTTTTTGTAGAGCTCGCTTAATAGGTCTTAATAGGTGAAGGTGGTGCTATTTATATGTCCACGGCAGTATATTGAACTTGATGATTGCTTCAAAGTTTTTCCCAGGAAGCCATTAAAAAAAAAAATTGTTTTTTTGCTCTTACCAATAACTTGAAAAAAATATGGTCATGCTTCCATAAATTGGCTTAATTTTTTTGTAAAGTTTTGTATTCTTTATCGCTGCCACCAAGCATACATATGAATACACGACAAAGCTTTAGAGTTTTTAACGCAAACGCGGGTTTGACATAAAATATGGAAAAATGAATAGTTTTTATTTTTTTTTTTTCGACCATTAGAAGACATCATTGTTTAACTATTTTTAACTCAGAATATTTTTAAATGAACAGATTTGCAGTAATTTGAAGTAAAAAATAATGTTTTTTTTTGTCAAATTTTTAGTTATTTATGAAAATAAATATAGAAGAAATACGCACATTATTATGTCTAACCACGTTTTACTTTTCCGTTCAAATATTATGAATCCGTTTATAACCATTGCATGCTGATTGTTAAGCTTAAGTTGTGCAATTTCATTTTTGAGAAGATATCTGACAAATTTCAAATGAGTTTACAATTTCAAACTAGTTGACAAAACCCGACAGAGAAGATGTGGTAAAGAAAATATGACATATATTGCATTTGATATCTGATTTCGTATTTAAAAGGTGCTAGAGAAACGAAATAACACACAAAGTTAGTAAACACTCATCATCATCTGATGGTGAACTTAAAAAGAGAAAATAAAATTTTTCTTAAATATATAAATTTGATGATATGATGATGATGATGCACAATCAAGCATACACTTATTTTTTCTTTCTCTCTCTGTTTTTCTTTCTTCTTCTTATACGCATTTGTAAAGCGATGAAGTAAAAAAAAAATTTCAAAAAGTTTTTTATCGCCGAAAAACTTGAAAAACATTTAACGTTTGCCGTATTGGCTTAGTGAAGAGCAAGGAATTTAAGCGAAAAAAAAAAAATTTAAATCGAACAAAATTATGTTTAGATAAAAGGGAGGTAAGTAAAAGTCTTTAAGGTTGTGCTTCTAAGAAACTCAATTATTTTACAACGTATTTGGATCTATCGAAAATTAAAAATAAAAAAAACTTCTATATAGGAGCGGTTTACTTTGAAGTAAGGTAAGGAAATTAAGTTCAATTTTGACAAAAAGATAACAGTAAACAATCTGTCGTAAAAGCGAATTAGAAAATTTTATTCAGCTTTGACCGAGTGTTTTCATTTAAAATGAAAAGGATCGAAAAAACCAAATTTCAATTAAGTTAACTACGGCAGGAATACCGGGGGAAGTTCATATTGCGTATCTGTTGTAGTTTATGAGTAATAAGCACGGCAAGCAGAAGGAAGAAATGTTCTCAGTTAATAGTATACTGCAGGCGTATCCTTTCACTCATTCTCATTCACTCATTTGGCGCAATTACGTAGACGAGTAATTAGACATATACATACGTATTGTCGATTGGACAGACGGACAGACGCAATTACGTAGAGGAGTAGTCAGACAGATACATACGTATTGCCGGATGGACAGACGGACAGACGCAATTACGTAGAGGAGTAATCAGACATATACATACGTATTGTCGATTGGACAGACGGACAGACGCAATTACGTAGAGGAGTAGTCAGACAGATACATACGTATTGTCGGATGGACAGACGGACAGACGAACGGACAGACGGACAGTCGAACGCACAGACGGACAGACGAACGGACAGACGGACAGTCGAACGGACAGACGGACAGACGAACGGACACACGGACGGACACACGGACGGACAGTCGAACGGACAGTCGAACGGACGGACAGACGCACGGACAGACAAACGGACGGACGGAGGGACAGATGGACACACGGACGGACGTACAGACAGACGGGCGGACAGAGAGACAGACGGACGGGCAGACAGACAAACAAACGGACAGACAGACAAATAGGCAAACAGGCAGACCGATAGACAGAAACGCTTAAATTGATTCTAAACTTGATGCTCTGAATATTGCAAAACAACGTACTTCGGTGGTGGATGTAATAGTTCAAATTTATATAATGTTTTGGAAATTTCGAAATTTTGGCAGTTAACAGTATTAGAAAAATAAATGTTTAACAACTCTATCTTAAGATTGACTGATATATTTAAGTGAATTAATTATCGTGCCAAATTTTCGTACCGCTCCGAAACAGTTACGTGTGTACTAACTAAAAATTAGTACATAAAGCTAACCTTAATGCGAACAAAAATTGCCGAATCTAATAAAGATGAAAGAGATATCACGAATCATAAATTTTTTTATCATCAAGACATTCATTCTTCCCAAAGTTATGTCATTTATGCAATCCAAAAAAACCAATATCTTGTAATATATCACTCAATAAGTTTATAGGATCACTAATTTTTATACCCACCACCGAAGGGGTAAGGTATGTGTCTATTTTAGTCATTTTACAAACAAAATGACAAAATGAAATATACCCCTCACGTTCGTTGGTGGTTGATTATAAAATGGCAACGTCTCTCGTTACAAGGGCAAAGTGATGAACATATCCTTATCGGCTCTGCTTGAGATCTTAAGAGCATAAGAATATCAAAAATCGTCCATTAAAAGGAGGAATTGTCAAAAGAAGGACCTAGACTTTTTAAAGCATGTCAGATCAATAAAATATAATTCCCATATATAAGAGGGAGCTATCAAGTTCAGCGAGCAAGTTCTCGGCCGCATATAGCGAACGTCTCAGATGCTTGTAGATATCAAAAGCGTGCCAAGCTTTCTCGACGTTTTTTGATCATAGGGCAAAATGTGATTTTTGCTGCCCTTATGGGCAGTTTTTTGTGTTTGTTAAAATGCAGGAATACGCGGTAGCTGTGAAAAATGAAAATTATTTATAAAGACTTCTAAATATCTCAACAAACGTGTAAAAGAAATTTTTTCCAAATAAATTGTCTGGCTTTTCGTAAAAATAAAATCCAAGAAAGTGACGCCTGCAAATAAATTTGCTACACTGCTGAGGGGTAGAAACAAATTATCCCATCTCGGTATTTTCGTAAACGAAAGCAATCACCACAAATACTTTAAATTATCTGTAAATAAATCACTTTAAAATGTTACTTATCAACTTACGTCTGGAATTCTTTCTATTTTTATATGAACTTATCTTTCAAATTTTTTTTTTTGTCAAAAAAAATTTCTGTATTTAAATTTCTATCGTATAGAGAATATAACTTGAGTCATTTGATTCATATTTTTTCTTAGTCCGCGTTCTTAATAATGACGGTTTTTTATGAAAATGGTGAGTGAATACTTAAGGATACGTTTCAAATTATTTTTATTTTATAGCTTTTATTTTTATAGCTTTTTTTTTATCCTGCAATTCGAGTAATCATGAGGAAAACTCACAATACATTCATTACGAAACACGCAAAATTGATCTCGAGAAAGCGTTTAATTGTTGTTTACGAGATTATCCGCAAACGCTAAATGATAACTCTTTCGATAAATGCAGTAATCTGAGAAGAGTATGTGGAAGCCTAATTGATTTGATGTTTATATGTATCATTGTAAGAATGTTAGATTTTACTCTATGAATAAAAAAACTTATATACACAAAAAAGATTACATTGAACGAAAAAAAGCCGTTTTTTATTTGCTAAATATACGGGAGTAAATTGTGAAAATTTCAAGAAACTCTCTTATCAATCAATACTCAAATAGAGAAAGTTAATATATAAATTAATAAAAAGTAAGCAAAAATGTTAAATTTTAAGCATTAAGATGTATGGTATGGCTTTGATAAAATGTAAGTAACTTCCTCAACGAGATGGCCTTCAATATGTTTTTTACTTCAGAATTCGGAACAGCTAAAGCTAAAAAATTCAAGAAAACAAAAATCAGATTAATTAAAATCTCCAAAGTCCTGCAGCATAATGTTTACAAAGTTTTCGAAATACATTTAAAAATCGTAACTGGCCCATAAGATGCCCAATATTGCCATTATTAGTAGAGATTTAATATAAATTTGCAAAAATAATTGCCATAAACGATTAGCAGAACTACCGGTACATTGATCGTTAGCATTGCAACCATTTTTTACACAAAAGCAACATCGATAATTCTCTGGGCATTTATAATCCTGTTCTTTACAACCACGTGCTGGTTTTGGAAAATTTTCTAGCAAAAAGAAAAATATATATTTTCATGAATTCTTCAATTTATCTTTTTTACTTTTTTTTTATTATTTTTATTACCTTTAAGGGGAACAGCGACATAGCATTGAGGATCGTTATTGATATCATCTTCGCATTTTATAATATATTTATGATTATTATTAATGTATTCCAAATAGTTGCAATCATTATGAGTACTATTGCATTCAAAACATTTCACTTTTTTCAATACTCCTTCAATTTTTCCATTAATCTGCACGAACAGCAATACAATAGCGATTAATATAAATAATATTAGTTTGCAAAGAGAAGAAATCATTGTTTTTTTTTTTGTTCTTTTGATTATTTATGTAAAATATTTTCGGAAAAATTGGTTTTTTTTTTTTTTTGAAATCGAACTTAGAGCTTTTTGACGTTTTTTTCAAAGTAATGTGTAATATATTAGGTAAATTAAAATCTTTTCTGTAATTCAATTTAATTTATATTTCAAATGAAATATATTAGTTTGGGGAAAAAGAAATCCATTATTTTTATATGAACTTCAGGACTTTATTTAACATGCTTCGGATTGCACGATTTGGGTCAAATATGCACCGTTTTGTTGTATGATTTGTTGCCATTTTAAAGGTAACTTCAAAATGCCTCTCTCATAGAAGTCCTGGTCTCTATTTGCAAAAAAACTCTAGTAGTCGATTTTCACAATCCTCCCTAGATTCCAATTTTTGATCATTAAAGAAATTTTGCAATGCAAGAAAAAGATGATAATCGCTTGGTGCCAAGTCCGGACTGTATGGCGCATGCAATACAAATATATGACAAATGGCAAAAAGGTTATCAATCAAGATAACTCGCTGAAGCTTATGTCAACTTTCTAGCAAGTAAGTAAGAAATTCGAACGTCACTTCTTTGTTTTAGGGATGAAAAATAGAACTTTGTCGCTCTTCTTTGAAGTCTAAATTTTGCTTTCATTCTATCATTCTGCCCGAAGCGAAATAAATAGTATTTGATTCGGGTAAAATTCAATCTGCTTTGTGGATGTATGAGAATTTCCCAGTCAAGTTCTTTCAAAATTTTGCCCATTGAATGATTTATTTTCAATTTCTCGTTTAAAAACCATTGGTTATTGATAGTAGAGAGTGATAGAAATTCTTTGCCATGTATAGATAGAGCAATTCATGATGCACGATATCCTTGGAATCCTTATGAACACATTAGCTTAGATGGCATCAATTCGGACTTTGCCATTCGTTGTTCTTCGTCGTTTATAATCCACCTTTCATTTCTAGTTACTATTGATGTCTTCAAAAACGAATCGATTTCGTTAAAAATATACAAAAATATTATAATTATATATAATATATATAATATTAATAATAATAATATTAATAATAATATATATAATATATAATAATATATATAATATTAATTATCATTATCTATCTCAAAGAAGACATTCTTCATTGTACTGTACTGCATTGAGAAAAATTTTAATAAAATACATCCATAGTACGAGGTAGACTAAGAACACCTCCGCTTTTGGACGTAAAAAAAGAATTATACTTTTGCTCATTAGATTCATTATTAATTTGACATAGAAGTTACTGCACAAAGTATGGACTACTACGTAGGTCCCTTTTTTTGGCAACATAATCTAATTTGTAATACTTTATGACAGAATGAAATTGAAGAATAAGATTTTCGGCAAAATAAATTAAATTTTTGAAATTTTATCGAGGTCAGTCTACACTTTAGACCCATTTGCCTATAAGATCAGCCATAAAAAGTGTACCTTTTTCTCGGAATCAAGTTGTAATTTTTAGAATTTTATTATGCAATTCTATATGAAGAAGGTCGGTCTTTTTTTTTTTTAGTTAAATAGGGAGTGCTATCTTTACCATACGACACTATACGACAATTGGCAAAGTTACATGACACCAATGAAAAAGGCTAGGAAATGTGACATTTATCTAATAATTATGTAACATTGACAAAAGGGATGCAGCGAGATAGTTTGAATAGAACTTCTCTTTAAGAGCGCTAATATCACCTCTCTCCGTAGTTTTTATAAATCTATATTAAAAAAGAAAAACGATCAAGTTTATTAAATATGAAAGAGCTGGGACCTTAAAGATTAGGAGACAAATTTTCTTAGTTTTTGAATCGTCGAAGAATAATCTTTTTCTAATAAGATATCACTTATCGCACCTTTAAATATCATAACAATTTTACAACGAAGCGTACAGTCTCTGAAAATAGGATTCAAAATCTAGCACCGTAGAATTTCTTAAAAAGAAGCGACTGTTTTGAATTCTTCTTTTTTTTTTTTTTGTACGGAAATCTAATAAATTTTATTTTGTAGGAAAAAATAGCCCCAAAAATTTGAAGTCGTCGTCACACCTCATCAAAAATTTCAAAACGATTGGATCAAAATTGAAAGAATCAGTTGTTGTTTAATTAGCTAAAATGCTTAAGATTTCAAGTTTAAATTTTTAACAAAATTTGTGTCTTAATTCTAATTTTGCTAGGATTGCATCATTCATGCATGCATGATTTAATCGTTTTGCGATTCCTTCCACGGGTATGGGAAGAAACTAACACGATGTAATGATTCAAAATACTTGTCTTATGCCTCTATGAACAACATGTTTGTAAAATCGATGGCTTGATGGGGTGTAACTGCAATACACTTGTGTTCTAATCTTCTCGTATCATTTTTGTCTTCCATAAATTATGATTCCAATGTTTCTTGATCGTTTCCAAATTCGTAGAAATCTGCAAGTCTTTAACGAGACGTTTCAAGCGCTTGAATATATTGTCAGTTCGCTTACAGCAAAGAACAGCACAAAAAATAAACGAGATGATAATGAAAAAATTATAAATAAAGTGAACAAAGATGTGAATGGAATATTTAAAAATAAAATGTAAAGAGGATTGGAGTTCACGGAAACTCTATAAAGATAATGAAGAAAGCTGTGTTCATGGAAACGCTATGAAAATAATGAAGAAAGCTATTCAAGGAGACTCTATAAAGATAATGAAGGCAGTTGTTCTTGTTGGACACCCTATAAAGGTAGAAAAGGCAGATTTTAAAGTTATGTGCGATTAAGAAGATATTTGCAAATTTGTTAACCGACCTCGTGAAAGAACAATATTAAATCTTGATTTAATAAATCTTGATTTAATAAATCTTTAACAAACTTGGAAATATTTTCTTTATCGCACATAACTTTAATATCTGCATTATCTACGTTTGTAGGGTGTCCAAGAACAACAACTGCCTTCATTATCTCCTTGTCTCCATGAACAACTGCCTTCATTATCTTCATAGCGTTTCCATGAACACAGCTTTCTTCATTATCTTTATAGGGTGTTTCCGTGAACTCCAATCCTCTTCACATTTTATTTTTAAAATATTCCATCGAGATCTTTGTTCACTTTATTTATATGTTATTTCACTAATTTCTTCTTCTTAACTGAATTCTTCTTAAATGGTAGCTCTCTCGGCTTTAAAGCTTTACTCTGGTTTTTTTTTCAAATAATTTTATATGTTGCTTCGGCGGTGAATCGCCCCCCCCGGTTCTTCTTCTCGTTCTTGATTTAATATTGTTGTATATTTGTATATACATAGTTAAATATAGACTGCAATAAAAGATTATTAACAAAACCCGATATTGATATATCAGCTATAATTGAGCTGGCAAACGGCTTGTAGTAATAGATAATTTCTCAAACTAAAGATCTTACCTGTAAATATTTTATTTTCTTATATATATAGAATTTTCTTAATTTTTATTATAAGAATGTCTCGTACTGCGCGGATAATAAATTTTATTGAAATGAAATTTTTTTTTTTTTTTTTTTTCGAATGTCATAAATTTTCAACGCCTCCTTACAATTCTCATATTATTATAATGTTCTTTTTGAATTCTTTTAAATAATGATTTCATTTTCGTTTCGTCATCGAACATCGACAAAGATGTATAACAAAATTCTATATATTTTTATATTTTTGATTTTTTTAAAAGAAGGTAAAATTAAAATAAAAAAATTATCTTAAGAAAGCAAATAAATTAAAAAAAAATTTGACATATTCTCCCTTCAGTGTTCAATCTCAAATGTCATGTTTGCAATTCAAGAGATCATTTAAGTTGTGATGATATTCTATATGCAGGCGATGAGAGATATTTAACGGAATGTGTTCATAATTTAAGTACTTGCGCTGTACTTAAAGGACAATGGGGTGGCAGTAAGCGTTTTAATATAGTTTCTATAAGTAATCGTGTAAATGTATATCCATTTGCATTCTATTTTTCATTAAAGTGAGACATATTATCGTGCGACGTGGTTGTGGACCATTACATTCGTGCCATCAGGGACATGCAATATGCTGTCAATGTGATACTGAGGGATGCAATTATAGTAATGATTGCATGGGTGATGAATCAAATATTATTCAAAATCCAAACTCTATTCTCTTGTTCATTATTTTCTGCATTTTGCGAATAATTTCATCATCACTAATTATTCATTAAATGTTTGCGAATAAAATACTAATACGTACAAATATATATATATATATATTTTACTTCAATAAAAGTGGAATTTCCTTTTCCAAAGGTAAATAGGAACAACTATTTTTACATTTCGAATTTTAAAAGTCACGAAAAAGCAATACAATTAAAGTCATGCAAGAGCTGATCCATAGCCAGAAATTGACAGGAACGTTAGCCTTTTGAACTCTAATAGCAATAGCGGTATTATTGAGATCGATATTTTCGCAAAGATTATTCACATTGCAACGAGAGGTTAGGCATTGACAGCATATGGAACCATTTGTACTACACTCTTGTATTGGATGGCAATCTCTCGTTAATGTAATACCAACGGCTAAAATGAAAGTAAAACTAAAATGATTTCAACAATTAGCGTTTAATTGCCTTACCGTAAGGACCCATTATACCGTCTTGACCGATTAAGACCGAGCATGAGTCATTGCATGACCTGAGAAATCCTTCCTTGGTAGTAAGAGCTTGTAAAGCATTGCATTCCCAATCCCTTGGAAAACTACAACTATAACATTCTATCGATGGTTCGACTAGTGAAAAATCCAAAAACCAAAAAAAAAAAACATAATATGACAACATAATAATAATAACGAAATAATATTGTCAAGAGCAAAATTTCCAATATACCAAACAAACAACAGCAACAACACTAACCTTCTTTTATGCTAAAACACAGCAAATTTAAGATAAGAAATATGCATAAATTCTTTAATAAAATAGATGTACGCATTTTCTTCAATAAAAATATAAAAAAGAAAAAAAAAAACAAAAATGTCAAAATCAAATTAAAAAACTCGCACAACAATTTTTTCTTTTTTTTTTTTTGTTTTTTTTTTGGTAAACAGGGTATAGATAGAGATAAAATATTATTCATTTCATTTAATGAATGCCATGAGTTGTTATATTTTCAAATTTTTTTAAAATAATTTCATGCAAATTTTCAAAATTTTTTTTCGAACCTTAACAACCGATAGAGACGTTGAGGCAGTAAAGAACATTGTCGAGAAGAATTGTCGAATCACTGTTAAAGAATCACTGCTGATAGAATGTCACTGTATCGTATCGTTTAACATATGCTATGCGAGAGACGTGTAACAGCGAAGTTTTTTTTTTTCCGAAATTGCTAAATTTCGTCATTACTTCTTCGGAGTTTCTTGGTCAAAAAACGATGCCGTAACCACGACGTCTTAACCACCGTATTCGCCTGACTTGGCTACCTGAGATTTTTTTTACTCTTATCAAAATCAAAAAGTTCTTCCAACCACGAAAAGACAGCATTTCGCCACGTTAAGGGAGATAAAGATCGCCTCCGTCTCCGCCTGGAAAAGCTTAAGGGCATATCAGAAGTGTTTCGGGGATTAGAATAAGTTGCTAGCACAACATGTATATTAATTACATCTAAAAGGGATTATTTTAAAGTGAACAAAATATTAGTTTGGGGAAAACGAAATCCATTATTTTTTCGGTAGATGGCTACACTGGTAGATTTCTCGTAAAGTATCGATCAAACAATTTCAGATTTATGCTCATTGGAAAGGTAACATTTCGCAGTAAAAAAAACTTCTTTCGTTGTTTTTTGTTTGGTGCATTCAGTTGTCAGTTACAGCGTGTTAAAAATGGAAGTGAACAAAGAGAAAATTCGGTACATTTTACATTTTACAACAAAACGGTACATATTTGACCCAAATTGGACAATCCGAAGCATGTTAAATAAAGTCCTGAAGTTCATATAAAAATAATAGGTTTCTTTTTCCCCCAAACTAATATATATTAATAAATAAATAAATATTTTTAAAGACGAATTAAAATTCCCGCTTTTTTTTTTTTTTTGAACACATATCTCGTACATATATAAGCACTTTTCTTACTTAAATAGCGAAAAATCAAGCCTTGCACATTTTAAGGAGCTTGCATTTCCCTTTGCCAAACATAACTTTGCGAGCAACAAGTGACTTTGCATTTGTACTTTCGCTTGGTATGCCTACAGAGATAGTCAGTCCACCAGAAGATTCTATTAAAATTATGTGATACGATAGCATTTGTATTTAATTGTCTTCAGAGATTTTATCAAAATCTAGAACTAGTAGTTGCTTAGCATCTTAGCGTTTAGATCTTAATCTTAATCTTTATGGATATAATTTTAAGATGGCAAAGCAATGCACAATCGAATTCCATTCAGATGTAACCTTAAAAACGAATCGTGTAATAATTAAGCGCAAATTTTCTCTAATCGCACTTTATATTAGGTTGGCGAAAAAAAAATCCATTATTTTTATATGAACTTCAGGACTTTATTTAA
>KK351013.1:322057-347079 GCA_000671755.1 Glossina brevipalpis
CCGAAGCATGTTAAATAAAGTCCTGAAGTTCATATAAAAATAATGGATTTCTTTTTACCCCAAACTAATATTTGCATTAAGTTTGCTGATTAAGATAATTGAATCTATTTGAAAGCTTTATTGAATCGTAAATGGGCAAGTGCTTTATCTTCTATATATCAAAGATGTAACTACTATAGTAATCGATCTGGTTTATACATTAATTTTACAGTTATAAATGCTTGTAACTAACTAACTAACTTTTTTGTGATCCTGATAACATCATTAATTGGAAGGAAGGTTGGAAAAATCATTACTTTTATCTTAATTTAAAAATAATCATTTTCTGCTTCAAAAGCATCGTTTAGTGTACTTATTTCCCCAAAAATGGCACAACTAAATTAGTATTAATCATGCTTTGCTTTTGCTGGTGCAAAGACACAACATATACTTTATAAATATAATTTGTATTTAATTCTGTGCATGTACTCATTCATGCATTTATGCAGTAACGGCTTCTGTAAGGGGGATGCGTCTGCTAGTGGTGTGCATCTGCAACATTGTAAAACTATTTATGGTTTATTTACGTGCTCTATACTCTATACTCTATACTCTACACTCTGGAGCACATTGCATGCATGCATGCATGCATGTGCAATGCGAGCACATTTTGGCTTGTGGGTATACAATTTTTAGAAGAGAAAACATTGTTCTCCTGTATGCATGTGTGTGTGTGTGTGTGCGTGTGTGTTTATGTGTTGTTGTCGTCGTCAATAAATGGAGAGAATTTTTTTTGCAATTGTTTTGATTTTCTTTTTTGTTTTTTTTTTTGTTGGTGCATTAAGGTTAATGGTTGTAATAAGATTAAAATTTTTTTGTTGTGTGGCTCTCAAGTTTTTCGAACATTTGGTAGCTATACAAACAACACCAACACCAACACACACACACACACACACCCAATCGTACATACGTACTGTACTTGGTTGTATTGTTGCAACGATTCCATTTCCGTTTATCAGCTTTTATGCAATGGATTGCAAATATGTAACTAAGCACTAGAAAAAAAGGGCGACATTTCTTTATCTTTAACTTTGTTGCTTCGCATAATTTGGAATTATTGTTGTTGTAGAATAATTTAATTATACTAAGTGCTAGTTGACTTTTTATAAAACTATACGTACGTATAACCAGTTGGTCTACTCTATTTAAGAAACGATGCAAACAAGAAAAATGTAGTGTCTATGCACTAAACTGTAAAGTAAATATCAAAAACAAAAAATTTCTATAAATATCTCCAAGCTGTTCAGAGAACTATGATGAACTATGATAGTGAAACGGGTAGATTTAATTTAATCGTCTTATTCCATTCAAATTCTTTCATATGACATTTAAATTGTGCGATAACCCCAAACCATAGTCTTTCATATTTAATGAGAGATTTTTACAAATGAAATCATCAAAAATTAGAATCCAAACTTAAAATAAACGAACGAAAGTAGAGAGCTTATCGTTAAATAGGCATATCCGTCCCTCCCATAACAATTAGCCAGCGGCATAAACAGAAATATCCTTGTGAGTGGGAACTAGTAACACTTGGGTATAATTGTAATTAAAATTTTCTTAATTTATATCTAATATCTGTATATGCCTCCCCCGAAGCAATCTTCAAGCTTCGGCCTGATAACGGGAACGGCCCAGTGCGGGAGTTTCGTGGTGGCTGTGGTTAGCCCAAATCGCGGGAAGCGCCAGCTTGCTGGTTCGAATGTGAAGTTGCATTGCAACCGGGTGCTTGACCCATAGAAAAGCAGAGGTTTTAGATGGCCCTCGCTCTCACCAGGGAGGGAGTCACGACCCATAGCGTGTCTCCATCTGGAACTTGGGATTATATCCTGAGGCGCTGAGTGTGCGTTTTCATATTCCATGTGCCATTGGGCACCGTGGAATTGCGCCTTCACGGCCGAAGTCCACGTTAAATCACTAGAGACATCTGTATATGCCTCGCTGGGGAAATTATGTTCTGGAGCTGCACAGAACATAAACGGCCGCATTTCTACCTTCACGAGGTCCCAGCGGTAAACGTCATGGTTATCTTCCATGACGGCTAAATGAGATTAAGGTTTTAACTGCTAATTCCCGGTGACGGGTATTTTTCTGATTGTATGCGGAAGCTCGAGGGTTGTATCTATTTGAGATGTCTTCTCTTCCCGATAGTTCTCTATTATTTAGATCATAATACTTTGTCGCTTGTCACTTAGTATCTATGACTATTTGAGGTAGTAATAGAACTGAGTGCACATAAAACGTATGCTGAATGTGTCAATGTCTTTCCAAGTACATAATAATCAGAAAAATTATGCAGTAAGTCGTTCACAGCCAAATCAAGTACATATGGATTAAAGTGAACAAATAAGTCTTCAGGGATCAGGTGCCCGAGTGAGGAAGCTCTTTGTACTATGTTGGCTACATCAACAAACTTAGAGAATGTCTTGCTGCCTGATCGCTGGGAACGGCCCTTCGGGGAGTTTCGAGGCTGGTTGTTGGAAAATGATCTAGATAAACCCTCTGACCAGAGGGAAACATGGCTGTACCCAATGTGTTTAATCTGATACTACAGGAGTTGAGGAGCCCCCCCCCTGGGGATTGTTCCAAAGCCTAGAGGACAGTGACTAACGTCCTTGGAATTAGTTTGTACTTAATGTACCCTGTTGCAATGCCATCAAAGTGGTACCCAGGTAAAAGAAAGAAAGAAATCTATATATACCTAGGTTGGGAATTTTTAACGTAAGCACCTGCCAATAGGCACCTAGAATAGCTTCATAGTACTCATTGTGCCTAGATGCCACCACTCGTCTGGAGCTCTGGGTCGTTAACAACATACAAAATAATTATGATATATGGCATCCCTAGATCAAAACTATCTAACTTTCTTTGGATTTGGAACCTGATAAGACTGCAACTTCACGCTCAGGTACTTTTGTGTGCTTTCTCTGTTTCTTTATACAATTACAGTGAGCACGAAACTTCCTAATATTAACCTTTGGGAAGAAAAAGAAGCAGCAGAAGAAGTTTAAGAATATCTGCCAATCATATGAAATCACAAAACTTGTCTGCGATACGTAATCCAAACTTCTCCTCTGGTCAGATCTACCTTTTTTCCACAGATTTTTCAATGGCTGAAAAAAATATATCAACAACACAAAAGTAATACCTACCATGCTCTAATCTAATGTCACTATAGAGAAAAGCGAATAGTATCGGATATACAATCTCGGCTTCTTCATGGGGATATCATCATCAAGAATTCGATTACGATTATGAAGATCATTAGGAACTTAATATGATACTATATAGTGTTCTTCTTCTTATTTTTGAATGAATACGCATTAGCTGATTTTAACTACATTATTAGCGCGCCAGATCGTCAACAAGTCATGGATAATTTCACAATGACTAAGAACCGTTTTCAATAACATCTGCTTCATTAGGTAAAGCGAACGCTTTACAAACACTGGTACATATTAAATTCAACTCCTTATATATAATATAAATCGTTCATTGCTCAAGTACTGTACAAGTGGGAGAACTCATAAATTAATCTAATTTTATTTATTTTTTCGAGTTTGAAATTATATTTTAATTTTCTTCCCATTCTATACTAAAAGGTGTTATGACAATATGTTACGTTAGTAATTAAGACGCCGTACTCTAGTAAAAGTCACCAATAAAAGTCGCATAAGGTACTTTCAAGATCACAAATACACAATACAATAACAAGAACAGAAACAGTTGCTTTAAATGTTAAAAGTATTTAATGGTCGCCGCATAAAATGCTGTCATAAATATATTTATGTGTTAAGGCTTCAGATTAAATATATATATATATATATATCGACAAATCTGTGCACTTATGCTTGACAACATATACGTGAAATGCGTGCATGCGTTGTACAATGACACCAACCTACATAATGCTTTATATATATATATATACATATCCTTCAATACCACAACAAATTTATTGGGCAAACAGTTAGCCATGCGTTAAAGTGCATGCATACACAATTTCGTATCTATTTATTTATTTATTTATTTATTTTGCAATTGAAAAATTCAATTCAACTAAAGACATTCTCTCAGCTAAGATTACGAATTGTAACTCACAATTTTTTTTTTTTTATCTACATTTTTATCCATTGTAGGCGGGATTTTTGGGTTGGTATTTTCCAGATTTATCTTAGGCCATAAATTAAGACGACATAAATCAAGTTACGAGTTTACTTTTTTTCTAGCGGAATGCATATATTTGAACATGAAGACACATCGACACATGCATCAACGAACGTGTGCATATCAAATACTTTGCTAAAGTTCGAAAATGCTTTATATATCAGGCAGCAGGCTAAAAAGTATTAAGACTAATACGAGAATTTGGGGCAAAATAGTCATAAATATCGATGCTAACGATAAGTAAATATTTAAATTTTGACTTTTGATGATAACTCTGGACTGCCTTATATATGTATATGTATATATAAATATTAATAATGGCAACAACAAATCATACAACAAAACGGTGCATATTTGACCCAAATCGGACAATCCGAAGCATGTTAAATAAAGTCCTGAAGTTCATATAAAAATAATGGATTTCTTTTTACCCCAAACTATATCATATGTCCGTATGTATATATATAAATCTAAATATATTTACCAAATTTAATTTACTTTTACTTGAACCTATTGTATGCAAATTACTTGCATTTCACAAAAGTTATCAGTTGAATTATATATTGAAAGTATTTGTTGTTTAACAAAAGCATACGTTTGCTACTTTATTATGTTTATATGTATGTTTGTACATATGAATGTAAATAAATATATATACATTTATACGTTTTACTGGTTCACACACATATGCCTGCATAAGCATAATATAACTTTAATGCTCCCCGTAGGGTCTAGAATTAGTACAAATCTATGCAAACACATATTCGTTTCGAAATATATTTTTGAGCTGAAAACGTGCATTGGAATTCCAAGTTGAAACATGAGTTCCAAAAAAGATTTGATCACAATAGATTTTTTTTTTAAAAATATTAACCGTTTTAATTAGTTGAAGAAATTCTTCATTTGAAAATATTAACCGTTTTAATTAGTTGAAGAAATTCTTTATTTCATTCACATAACAAAAAAAAAAAAAAAAAATAGAATAAAAGCGACAAATTTTTGCTTATAAAATATAGCTTCAACACTATATTTTGTTGTTGTATTTCTAATTTTGTGCACCTTCCTTTTTATATTGTTATTTTTTCATTTACTTTATATATATATTTTAAATCACTTTAATCACATTCTTGATTTAAGCACGTTTTTCTTTCTTTTTTTTTTTTTTTTTTTTTTTTTTTTTTGATTTTTGATTTTCTCATTCGTTATATCTCTAAAAATGGCTTAAAATCTTTTATAATCACTACGCAATTCTGACTGGCACTTTAAGCTGATGTACATTGAATGCAATATGGTATACTTTGTTGTAGTCTGGATGATACTACTGAACGAATTTTAATTTTGGCCCATAATTCGTTATACATTTCACAAACACGAATAACAACTGGTTTCCTTTTCCTTTTGATAAAAATTATCACCGAAAAAATGTAAAAATATTCGCTTTATAAGCAAAATGTTATTAACATTATTAATAATGATTGTCAATGTTAAACTTCCATTATGTTCGAAATGTTAATAACATAACACATTATCCCCTAATTCGTATTGAAAATTTAAAGGGGTAGATTTATGTTAAGAAATTCTTTTCAGTTTGGTCGGATGAGAAGAGATGTATTTGCTAAACTTTTGTGACAAGTTTTTGCAACCGTGTGTTTTTTATCAAAGACTATGAATACTTATTCAGCTCAAACACGTTAGGTACATATCTATCCACATATACAATCAAAATTATTGGTCATCTACACACACTATCAAATTAAAATTATGAAAGCTTTGGAAGTAGAATTTCGAACAAAAATAATGGCAATTTGATGTGAGTTGTTAAAAGGCGCTTTGAAGAAAAGCTATGAAAAACTTTCTTTATGAAATTTTGGGAACAGCTTAACAAAGACCATTTATCGTGAACTTGGGTTTATTGGCATAGTATCGTATTGGTTAGTTAATACCAGATCCATTTTGTTGTTGTGTTTGTTCTAATTTACAGGTATTGAAACGGAATTTGCAAAAATTTTTGTAACTTTCTTTTTTTTTGTGTATTAGTTTGGGGAAAAGGTAATCCATTATTTTCCAATTCGAAATGTTAAATAAAGTCCTGAATTTCTTATAAGATTGGATGGATTACCTTTTCCCCAATCTAATATTAGATAAAGAGAAGACAATCGCGGTGTCATTTCACCAAATTCAAACATATTAGTTTGGGGAAAAGGTAATCCATTATTTTCCAATTCGAAATGTTAAATAAAGTCCTGAAAGTTCTTATAAGATTGGATGGATTACCTTTCCCCAACCTAATATTATTTTTGCATTTCAAATCAACTTCTATGTCATTGGATTCATCTAAAAGACATAGGATTTCCATGATAACACAGTCTGTTAAGATATTTTACAGGTCACTATTAATAATTTTGCTTCGAACGAACAATGGAGCACTAGCAATACGACGAAGATCCTTAGATTAATATATGTAGAGTATTTCAATATTTGAGTTACTATGACTGTTTCCTATAATTGTATGCCGTAAGTCCAGAAAGGCTGGTTAAGTTCGTATTTTGGACGGATTAACTAAAAGAGCCTTTTCAAGTTGCGGTCAATAAACAACTTGTTGCCAGTAACTCTTGCAATTCTTTAAAATTTATGTGAAAAAAATTTAATCATGCGATGATTTGCTCAAACTATACAATTTCATTGCGTACTGTTAACGGAATCATTAATAAATTCCTTATTGTGTCACTCAATCATTCATAAATTCCTCATTGTGCCATTCAATCATTCATAAATTCTTCATTGTGCCACTCAATCATTAATAAATTCCTCATCATGCCATTCAATCATTAATAAATTGTGCCACTCAATCATTAATAAATTCCTCATTGTGCCACTCAATCATTCATAAATTCCTCATTGTGCCATTCAATCATTAATAAATTCTTCATCGTGCCATTCAATCATTAATAAATTGTCTATACACATTAAACCAAAGTGTGCCTTCATACCGTTAACCTTGTGTTTAGGCCTTAAACAAGCAAGTGCGATTACATTCTTTCTCTCTCTTCTCTCTCTTTCTAAGAAGTTGTCAATTTTGAGTGAATGTTTATTTTTGTACCATGTAGACTGTAGAAAGAAAAATAATCGCAAAATTTATGAAAACTTGCGAAGAGACCAATCACAAAGGAATTAAATAATTCGCAAATGCCTTCTTTTTGTGCTGTAATCAATTGCAATGATAGATATGGTCATTCGGACAATATATCATTTCATAAGTATGTTAATTGAATATTTTAGTACTCGAATAAAAAAAAAAAGTAATCATTTCAGGTTTCCTTTGAAGCGCGAAGATCTACTCAAGGAATGGGAAGCTTTTATACAACAACAGCGCGGTTCTGATTGGCATGCATCGCGATGGAGTTCATTGTGCAGTCGTCATTTCCGAGAAGAGGATTTTCGTTCATTAAATGAACGTAAAACTCTTAAGAAATCAGCTGTGCCTTCTGTTATGATAAATACAAAACAAAAAATTGTTAAAAAATCGAAATTAATAATAGACGATGTAAAAGCTAAAGAAGCGCAACAAATACAAGGTATCAAAGAAAGTCTAGAGGACATGAGCAATGTTGTCAGGAGTAATTGTCGTTTATGCGGTACTTTTTCGATACCGGCTGCTACATTTCTTACCAATTATGAACTATATGGAATGTTACAAAAATGTTTTCCTACTTTTAATATTCAACAAGAAGATCCGTTACCTAAAGCATTGTGTGCCAATTGTCTAAAAAATTTGCAATCTTTTGGTAACTTTGTAGATAAAGTAAGAGATGCCCAAGAAGAATTACAAAGAAAATATCGCACACGTATGGTAGAAAAGGCGATTAAAATTAAACAAGAACCAGTTGTAAGAGTTAAACAAGAAGTAGCCGAAGTTGGCTATGAGCAGTCACAAGATCTGACTCCCGTAAATAATGAGGAATATGATGGAGCTTGTGACCAAGCAGCCGAAACAACAGAGAGTGAAAGGAAATATGAATTTTGTGATTTTCCAATAATAAATGATTGCGATATAATGGAAATAATAAATTTAGATGATCCCTTTATAAATATACCCGACGATGATAATACCACGTCATTGAATGAGGAAAGTGAACAGTACAAAGTACGAGAGGATCAACTAATGCAACAAATATTACCATCAGCTCATGATTTGCTTCAAACGCATTTACTACTCGAAGAACACAATTATGCGTATGTTGAGACAGAAGATTTCAAAGAGGAACGTAATTTTTATAAGACCGAAAAGACCGATGGTTATGAACAAAATATTGAAAATCCTGCTAATTCTATTGTGAACATAAACTCAAACATTGCTAATGTAGAGAGAGAGGAAGCATACCACCAGCAACAAAGTGCTTTAACAACCAATTCAATACCGGTGCCATCTTTGACGCAAGATGATTTTAATACAGGAAATGAAAATCGAGCTGTAAAACCAATAGTAACTTCGGTTAGCGCTATCCAACAACCTATCAAACCGAATGGTATCGTCGTACTCAACGAAAGTATAGTAAAATCAGGAAATGGTTTTCAATTACATGCTTGTATGGTCTGTCAAATGAAATTTTTTAATGTAGAAGCTTTAAAACAACATTACACACAAACACACGGTACTCCAATGGTAAGTGTTCCTAGCATAAATTTGGAAAAAACTCAAGATAATACTTGCAAAACTGAAAGTGATATCAAGGCTACAGATCATGAAGTTCAAGTAATAAAACCTAATAACTTCGTGCAACCGGAATCATTCATTGCGAACAATTGTGATTCTCAATCAAATAAGCAATTAAAAAAGACTATGAAGAGTAACAAAACTAAAATCCTAAAGAGAAAACGGTCTTTGCATTATAATCTAAGTACGATGGCTTTACATTATCAGCAATTGAGAAGATTTTGCCAAAAGCTACAAAAGAAATGTCAAAATCTTGAACAAAATGTTGAACAATTGCAATCACAACCAACCATAAAACCTCTTAAAACTTTTTCCAAAATCAAAAACACAATAAGTGCTTCCCTGCATTCGATTAAATGCAGTCAAACAAAGAATCTCAATAAAAAACAATATCAGAAATGTATCTCTAATGAATTGCTCAGATTTGAATGTGCGGTATGTTCGAAGAACTTTAATAACGCGAACAGTTTGCGTCAACATAAAATAACTCATACTGAAGAACGAAAACATACGTGCGGATTGTGTCAACGTGCATTTAAACGTCGCAATGGGTTATTGCAGCATTTGAAAGGTTTTCATTTACAAGTAAAACCCTTCGCTTGTCCCGTATGCTCTCATTCCTATGCCTTAAAATGTGACATGCAGCGATGCAAACATTCACTATTGAAAGTCACCCAACACCAAGACGGCAATGTTAACAATAACAATAACAATGTTTCAAATAATTCAAGCAAAAATTCTACTTTAAATAAAAAATAATAAATAATTCAAAAGAACATAAACAATAATTACATCTGGGAAAATGTCCCCAATATCTCAAAAAATTTTAAATCAATATCAGCTAATATTGACGGAAGTGTTGAAGGTTTTAATTTTTTTTTTCTTTTCACTTACAAACATTCAGTGTTTTTTTATTAATGACTTGGTTGCGTGTTATCACAATTGTCACATCCTTTTATATGCTGATAATGCTCAAATTTATCTATTCAGCCCGCGTAGCTATGTGGACGATCTAGTACTACGTATTAATGGCGACTTAGCTCACATTGCACTATGGACTCACTCGAATAATTTGATGTTAAACTCTAGCAAAACTAAAGCCATGATCATTTCACTTGTCCCTTGTGATTTGCAATCCTTACCACCGGTTAAATTGTTGGATGAGGATAACGAGATTGTTAGTATGGTTTCAAGTCTTTGTTTTAAGCTTAACTCTCGGTTAAGTGCTGAAAATTACGATAATTCAGTGGTAATGCGTGCTCATAATACTCTGCAAAAATTGTGGCTCTCCTCGTCCTATATTCCCACGACCACTAAATTGCGTCTGGTTAAATGTTTGGTTGTGCCATTTATACGTTATGGAGTGAACGTATATGGGAAACTTGATTATGTTTCCAACGAGAAAATACAGGGGTTGGTTAATAAATGTGCTAGATACCTTTATAATAAGCGTAAGTATATGAGGTAAGGGTATCTCAGTTCTCGCTGAACATCTTGATCTCTGATCCTTCTACGTACTTTAAAATCCGAAATTTGGTTTTCCTTCGTAAGCTAATTCACACTTAAACACCAAGATATTTATATGAGAAAATTCGGTTCGCTAAATCTGAACGGACTATGAATTTAATTTTGCCTGATCATAAGTACTTGTCATCGTTAAGACTATTCTTTATTAATGCGGTAAAGCTGTGGAACTCGTTGTCACCTATTATCAAGACGGTTGTAAATCCGAGATTGTTTCAGATGGTAGTAAATATGTTTTATATAATGTGTAGCTATGTCCAAGCTGGAACATTTATTTATCTTTTCTTTTATATTTATGTATTTATTTATTAATTTTTTTCTTTTTTTTTGTTATCATAATTAACTCGTGCCGTAAGAGACTCTGTAGTCTTATTGGCATTAGATTTTAATTTTGGTTTTAATATAATTTTAATTTTTTTTCTCAAATTTATTCTTGATTTAAGATTTAAAGGTAAATAAATTTAAACTTAAACTTAAGCTTAAACTTTGCGATCTTTCCCGATTGCATTTTTTTTACCTCAACTTCTTTCGTTTGATTTTTATTAGTATTCTTCTCCTTGTCATTTATCTATTTATGTTAAGAACTTATTTCTTTGAATTACATTAAAAGTAATACGAAGTGTAGTTTAGCTTAGAATGAGTTTAAATGTAAAGTTTTTTTTTTTTCATGGATTGAGAATGCTGTTTAAGCCTCTTGTCAATTCTTACAAGTAAAGAAATTTCTAGAGATAATAAATGGAAAAATTCGCAAACTTGCATTATTTTTCTGAAGATCGGCAATGATTCGCCAACCATCGTTGAAATGTTCTAATGTTTAGCAAAAACCTAACCAGCTTTACATTTCTTTAACAATTTTTTTCAATTTGTACTTTGAATAGAAGTAAATTTCCCAATTTACTTTCAATTAATCCAGTAAATATTAAGGAAAGTTTTTTACCTTAAAAAAAAAAAAATAATAGCGCTAAAGCGACGGCTGAAAAATTATGCGGTATGCACGATGAAGATGTGATAAGCAATCGGAACGTTCGAAATCGGTTTGTCAAATTCCATTGTAGCGCTACGACTTTAAAAGACGCACCGATTATTAAGTTCCTTCCGTTTTTGATGATTATCTTTTAAAAACAATATTAAGGCAAAATTAACGATTGATACAACAGCAAGGTTGTATTCAACCTTGCATGTATTCATCGCGATCAGCTGTTTGCCAGCAGATTAACAAAAAGCGAAAGTTATTTATAACTCGACATAATATATGTCAGTGCTAATGCAGCCATGAGAATTTCTTTTTCTCATGAAAGAATATTAAATTTGTGCGAGAAGGACATAAAATAGACTCAGCTTTTATTATTATACTGATCGATTCAGAATCATTTTGTGTCACAACCGAACCAGAATTATTTTCTGTCACAAATCTCATAGCAAACATAGTCTGCATTTTTTTTTTTTTTTACACGGAAATGCATTTCGTTCCGAGTAGATTAAAGGTAGAGTTTCCACAGTTCTCGTTTTATTGTTGCTTAGAATATCAAGTATTAGGACTTCTTTATCAGTTGTTTTTGTGCTGAAATTTATTTCTTCAATATTTTTGTAAACTTTGTGTATAAAACCGGAAACATGGACACAACAACTATATTCTTTTTAATATTTGAAAAATTCTAAAAAAGAAAAAAAAATTAAATAAATAGTGTCCACGCTTCGATATTACAAAAATTAATTGTTTTTTTTAGTTAACGTGTCAAGGTTATTCAAGGTCTTTTAAATGAAAAATCCAAGTACTTCACCCAAGTAATCAAAATAAAATGTCTAAGTTAACAATGAATTCTAAATTCATACTTCAGAGGGCCAACCTGGTTTTAACTCAACAACGTTACACAAGTTTACAACACCGAAAAAAGTATATCTTACGTGCAATTAATATATTTTAAGTAAAAAAAAAAAGACATTTTTTACAGAGATTATGATTTAATAGTGGTTGGCGGTGGCATTGTCGGTGTTGCTTCTGCTAGAGAAATTCTTGAACGCCATCCTCATCTGAAAGTGGCTATTTTAGAGAAAGAACCTGAATTGGCTGCTCATCAAAGCGGACATAATTCAGGCGTCATACATGCAGGCATATATTATAAACCGGGAAGTTTGAAAGCTAAGTTATGCGTTCAAGGTTTGCATTTAACCTATGCTTACTTGAAAAAGAAACTAATACCCTTTAAAAAATGTGGGAAATTAATCGTTGCTACCAATAGCGAGGAAGTAAGTAGACTTATGGACTTGTATGAACGAGGAAAGAAAAATGATGTACCAAATTTAAAATTATTGCACAACGAAGAAGAAATTCAAAAAATTGAACCATTTTGTGAAGGTGTTAAAGCTTTATGGAGTCCCGAGACGGGTATCGTAGATTGGGGGAAAGTGACTCAACATTATGCTTCCGATTTTAAGTTGGCCGGAGGAGATGTATTTTGCAACTATGAAGTTAAAAAATTTACAGAAACCAAAGGGGAAAAAGTAGCTGCATATCCAATTACAGTACATGGTGTTCGCAATCATCAGATTTTACTCACTAAAAATGTGCTCACTTGTGGAGGCTTGCAGTCTGACTTGTTAGCTGAGAAAACTGGCTGCTCACGAGAGCCAAGAATAATTCCTTTTAGAGGAGAGTATCTCTTGCTGTCTAAGGAAAAACAACATATGGTCAAAGGCAATATTTATCCGGTACCGGATCCACGTTTTCCATTCTTAGGTGTACATTACACACCGCGCATGGATGGTAGCGTTTGGTTAGGACCAAACGCAGTTCTGGCCTTTAAAAGAGAGGGCTATAAGTAAGTAGTAAGATCTTCCGAGATATTCGACAATTAATTAGATAGAATTCATATCTTTCCATCAGATGGAGCGACATTACTATTTTAGAACTAATCGATGCGTTGCGTTACCCAGGATTTATTAAAATGTCAGCAAAATATTTCAGTTTTGGTATTAAAGAAATAATGAAATCTGCATTGATACCTTTGCAAATGCAAGAATTACAAAAATATATTCCTGAGATTACAGAATATGACGTTTGTAGAGGACCATCAGGCGTTCGAGCTCAAGCCTTAGATCGAAACGGTGAATTGGTAGATGATTTTGTATTTGATCAAGGCACGGGTCATAGTCCGTTAGCGAAAGGAGTCTTACATTGTCGTAATGCTCCATCGCCTGGAGCTACTAGCAGTTTAGCAATTGCAAAAATGGTAGCTGACAAAGTCGAAGTTGCTTTTGGTATTGGAAACAATCAATGCAAGCGGTCCTCAAATGTCTAATGATCACAACTTCAATGCGACGGAATTACGTAGTATTGCTGCCTTTCAAAGACTAGTGTGTGTGTTGAACAACATGTATTTACATTTACATAACAAAAAATTGTACAAAAAAAAAAATCATTGTTTTGCTAAAAAAAATATATATCCAGTGTATAGTAAAATTAAATGAAAATTTAATTCATTTCAAGAATATGTTTTTTAAGATCACATTTTGATTTGTCCTTAACTCCAAAGATTTTAATTTCTTTTTCCAGACGTGATGCAGTAATAGTTTCCATTAGTTTGACACATTTCTCTGATAAATTTTTTAAACCATTGGTAGCATGTAAACGTATTTTTTCATCACTTTGTTTAGAATATGCCAAACATTTTAAAAGCCGATATATAGGCAAAAGCATTTCTTCGTAATCGAAAAGATTATCCATGCCTTCTAATAAATCGCTAAGTACCATAACAGCAGCTCTTTTCGCGGGTAAATATTTCCCGGAAGTCAATTCGCAATCAATTAAATGAAGTAACTGAAAATTACATATTTAAAGAAATCAATTCGTATTTAAAAAAAAAAAATTTCTGATACCACCACCACCACCACCCGAATTTCAGAATCTTCATACAGATAGATGTCTTTAGATTTATATAATAAAATGTTCACGATCATTATTAAATTTTCTCTCATTAGGAACAAGTCAATATGCCGCAGATGTAATCTTTTTCGTATAAGTAATAATTAATGCAAATTCATTTAAGAGTTGAGGTTAAGAATAACAATTTAGAATAAAAATCGAGATGATATCCTTTCAAACCGAATGAATGGATTCCCTTCCAGGTAAGCGGAAAGAGCAGAATTACAATAATTCTATTCCTGTTAATCTTAACTCGGAACAACAACGTTTGTTTATACTCTGGTGGTGGTGGTGGATAAAAAAGACAAGGTCGTTTATGAGTTACTGAGAATCGTAACCCGACCGACCCCTCGTTTTGAGGTTAATAAGAAATAAATACAAACATTACTTCTTGAAAATAATGATGGACTTGATATGTTAGTATTCGACATAATTGTGCCAAATTCGAAAAGGCAGAAAATCGAAATTCATCCAGAGGTGAACGACAGCCATTCATAAAACAATTGAGGAGTATAGCTTTGTATTTATAACACAAAGGACCTGTGTGAAATGAAATCGTTTAAGAATTTTGAATTTTTTGTAAGATTAAAAAAAGTCTTACCTAATTCATGTCCTACTTTTAAAATAACTTCACCAATTACTAGGCGATAATCTAAAGTACTGCAATCGGCAATATATTCATCGCTAAGTAAATCCAAAATTTCAGCCTCCATTATAGTTACTAAGGCAGCAAAAAGACGAACACAATTAAGGAACGTATAAGATTCGGAAGATTTTAAAGTGTTTAAAGCCAAAGCTACTATAGTATGAGCATTGCTGACAGTATAAGCGTCTCGGCAATTTATGAGTTTTATTAGTTTTTCAATGCCCTCTACTTGCAAGTAAGATTCTTTCGCTTCTACTAAACAACGAGCCTCTTCAAATTGATCTTTCAATGGATTATATCTATCATTTAGGTTTTCTCGATCTTGTAATAGATTTAACACCGATAAAATTTGATATTTTAAAGATTGTTGATCAATTATTTCATAGAGATTATGAAGCGGTTTGGATAGAATCTTTTGGAAATCGTCAATTGTCTTGGTAGTGGATATATGCATAATTTCACGAATTAATATTAAAACTATCATCAATGGAGTGGAGGTATTCATTTCGTTAAGTTGCTTGCTGAGTTCAGAGAAATTTATAAGAATATCGGATAGACAACGAAGCAATTCATCGATATTTTCATTGATTATAGATTTCAAAGGTTGATGTTGTACGAGAGATTCCAATGCCTTTATAATGTGTAATCTTCCTGCATATGTGGTATTGACTTCTTGTAATAAGATATTGTGAAGATCTTCCGGTTGTAACAATTCCATATTTTCATTTATCGTCTTCTTTTCTTCATTTCGTCTGATTAACTCCTCAGGTAAAAGACGGAATAATATTAAAAATATATTATAGCTAAGCAAGTTAAAATTTGAAGATTTCAAAATAATGATTAAAGCGGGTAAAGGTTCCCAAAGTTGTGGACCGTCTGATATCAAAATGATCCTTAATTCTTGGGAATTTAAAACGTTTTCTTGAAAGCATATGCAATCATTTAAAACAAACCAATTTTTAGGATAAGCCTTCTGAAGAGTTAAGATTTCAATTAAGTCATGCAATTCTTCGGTGCTTCGATTATTGAGACATTTTAAAATTATGGATTTCAAACGGCCTTGTAATATTTGTGTATTGTTATGTTGCTGTACCTGATAAAACATGTTCAACATGAGACTTAGATAAGGTGTTAATAAGTTGCTAGGAAGACATTCGACAGTGGAAGTGCAAAAAAGATGATATAACAAGGAAATCAAACGTAGAAAACTAGACCACTCCATAATTGGGAAATCCTTTTTGTTGCAGTCAGGTGCAATCAAAATGTGCATTTGACTTTCCAACCACTCTTCTACAAAAGCTTTATTTTCATCGTTAAGATCATAAAGTCTTCGCAGAGACAATAAGCCCACCCCCATATACTGCAACAATTCTCGGTTATCCAGACTTTCTTGCGAAAAGTTGAGAATTTGTTTAAGTAGACTTTTCTGGGCTTTAATCGAATAACCGGGCTGAGCGACTAACCGCGATATCAATTCTTCCAAGGATTCTTCTTCTTTTTTGCTTTCGGCCAAAGCAAAAGTTAATGCAATGAAACCACCTGGCGACCAAAGACGTATTAATAATTGACGTTGCAAAATCTTTTGTCCGGAGCTCGATAACATTTGATTGCTTTTCATTAACATTAAATTACGGAAATATAACGTTTTGGACAAAGATAACCAGATACGTTGTAAGCATGCAGTCTTATTAATGATCTCCTGATCAGTCATTAGATACTCTTTATCTTCATGGGCCATCAATAAACTAAAAATTCCAGCCATATATTGGAGAATAGGTTCGTGTAGAGATTTTCCAATGTGCAAAGGTTTAATAAATATTATATGTGTAAATCCTTTTACGTAAATTTCCAGATGTTTAAAGCTCGTCTCTTTGCTTTCGCATTTGGAGAATAAAACATGTTTCCCTTCGTAGAAATTTGGATGTAAGTGTTGTTGTAAACTCCATTGTGCTAAGTCCTGAATACAAGCTATAAACAAAGATTTATGACATTCTGCGACCAAATCTTCTTTAGCGTTACTATCGAAGTTGACGTTATTTGCTATTTCTTTCAATGTATATATGCAATAGAAACTGTACAAAGTTGCAATATCCATTTCTAACAGCTTATCAGATTCGTCTAGCAGATGCTTTAATTCTAAATCCTCAATCAAACGACGAACTAAACTTCCCGGAGATAATTTAATAAATTTTTGAAATTCTTGAACATTATGAGACAAACGTTGCAACGATGATTCCTCTAAATATTGTGCTTTCTGCTGCTCCTTTTTATCTTATAATTAGAAATGGTGATTAATATTTTGCATTCGTTATGAAAAAATTGTTAATTTTACCTCCTCCAGAAAACTGCATAGATTCTAGCAGCACCCAATATCTGTTAATACTTGTCATTTTCTTATCAAATATTTCGTTTTTATTATTATTTGTTCTGTTTCTATTATTATTTAAATTTTATTTTAAGCTTTATTTGAATTTTTTTTTTAATGTTTTTGATATTATTTTATTTTTTATTATTATTATTATTATCGGCAAGCAATTTCCTTTATTGCCAGGGTATTTCACATCAGATTTTCACGGTTTTCGCTGTTCAGCTCTCTCAGCAAATTCGTATTTGACATACTTTGACAGAGATGTTAGCCTTGAGAATGGTTCGTTGTAGCAAAGCTGCATTGCGGCTTAGTATATGAAAATACAGAATACGTTTTATTTATTTTTTATATTTCAGAAGGTTGTTGTGTATCATTAATTAATCATTATTTTTATGGGAAAACATTAATGACTAAAGTTAAGAAATTACCTGAATCGATTATTTTAATATTTTCTAAAAACACAGCTAGTTCATTGAAATATTAAATTATTAAGTTTAGAATTTGTAATCCTATTTTGTAGGTCAGTATTTTTAACGTTCTTGACAAATCGCCTTGTTAATCTATGTAATTGTAATGTAATTGTTTTTTTTTTTTTGAAGGCTTGCGCGAGTGTTAGCCTTTTACTTTTCTTTCACTTTTCCCGTCTAAGCTGACTTAAAGAATTAACAAATGAAATGATTGAGTTTGTACATCTTGCAAGAACGCTTCAGTATGGTTGCTAGTTCTAATCCATAGAATAGTTCCAAATTATTGTACATTAACGTGTGTGAATACAGACTCGATTCGTTCGATTCGTTGACTTGATTCATCAAATGCTTTTGAGAAAACAAAAATTTTATTCACAATTGCAATATCGAACACTTGGCCTTCTATACAAATGGAAAAAATATGCCACGCCCATTCACTATTTTAGAGTATTGAAATTTATTTTTTGCAATCTTTTTTCCAAGATAAAGGTGATGGGTATAAAAAATCCGGTCGGAACCGATAATAATTTTCTTTTTTATTTTATAAATAAAAAAGTTTTTGGGAAAAGTTTCGTTTTTCTAAAGTTTGAAAAAGCAGAGACCTCTGGTGCGCTATAGATGATTAAGTGTGTTATCAAAGACATTTTTGGATAGCTTGTGAATTGTAACAGAAAATGAGTAGTGCTTCTAACATACAGGTAAAGCTCTACAATTCTGGGAAAGTACTCTATGCATATTATTAATATAAAAAAAGAGAGATTTTCTAGGTGTCAAGATTTTTATACGAATCAAGATCTGCTACAGTTGGTCTTTCGTTTCTAGTTATTCGTGCGTAGAAATTAGAGACAAAGAAAAATCAATATACATTCTAGATCTATCATGTCTTCTGATATTTATAGAATATAACATAATCCGCAGACGTAATTGATGTCCAAGATAAAGTTTAAAAAGTAATCAGTCTTAAAACCCTAGCTATGTCATAACAATCTTAGCAGCTTACTCTATCAAAAGCCATAAAGCTGGAAACACAATTTTGAAACGACTTCGGAAATCATTCTGAATCGGTTAATGTAATAAATTCTTAACCCTTCTTAACGTTACATGGAACGGCAAAAATGTAATATATTTTGCTCCATAAGTGGTTATCCTACTTTTATTTAGTTGAAGAATTTATTTCACATTAGTTAAAATAAATTATAATAATAATAAAAATAAAAGTAAATGTTCCAAAAATTGCATTTATATTAAGAGATGATATTATAGAAATCAACGGCTTTCGTTTTGCAATTAGGACATCTTCAAACGACTCTTTTATTTGGGCCACACACTGTTTCGAAGCGCGCTTAATGATTAAAAGAGAATTTGAAAATGTAGTTTCGATGCGTACAATTCACAATTGTTTACCGTAGATTAAGAAACACTATAAAAAGAAATCACTCTCCCCAAAAGTATGCAAAGATTTATTCAGCAAAATTGGGGTTAAAAATGAAGGCTTAAGTGATAAGATACAAAATGCAATTAAACGGAAGAGATCAAAAATGTAATATCGGGGAGATAACATTTTTACGAATAATTAAATTAAACAAACGAAATTAAGATATAAATTATTTGTAGAAATAAATTATTAATTTTTTTTGCACTAGTGCTCGTGCGTTAATAGAAACGTACGTTACTTATACCCACCATCGAAGGACGGGCTTGTTGTATTCATTTTGTCATTATAAACATCCAGAAAGAAGCTTCAGAGGTTGCAGAAAGGATATATATATATATTGTTAATCAGCATCAAAAATTGATTCAAGCGTTTGTTTCTATTCATCTATGTAATGCTCGTGGTAAACCTGCATATGCAATATGCAGACAAGTCATTGAAAATGACTTCAAAATGATCCAATCAATTCAAAGAACCGTGGAAGACATTTGAATGATGTTGTATTCCACAAATAATGGCAAAGTTCAAACAATATAGTGAAAAAGAAGTTCGTTTTATTTCGATTTATTTTAGGAATTTTTCATGGTTAATACTTTTAACGAAAGAAACCTTTTGCCACCATTAACCTTTAGACATAGATCGGGTCGGTTGTCACAGAAGAATGTTTTACACCTGAAAGAATATCAATTCATAAATGTGAACCCGAAGGCATATTATAAAAGGAGAGATAAGTATTACGTGAAGAAGCGTAGACATTTCGAATGTTGGTGTATTTTTCACGTTTTTATAAATGAATTTAAATTGTTAGCTAAAAAACGTTTTATTCATTTTATTTTATATTATTTTTTATAGCAATCAAAATTATATTAAAAAATATTTTCTACTGTTATCCTAAAATGTCTGACTTTTTAAAGAGAATTCACTTGATAACCCCCCCCCTCTGTGGCATGAATGTATACATATCAAGTGTCAATGCTTAGTTTATTTGTTGTAATTGACTGAGAGGGATTCGATTTTTTTTTTCATTTATTCTTTAAAGCTTGTAAAGGTGATACTTTTGCCAATGGAGTATTAGATATTCAGTATCTAAATCATGGATATAAATATTTAATGCAGCTAAACACCCATGCACACACAAGTTTATTGAACTGTTGTTAAATGAATTAAAAGAATCGGGTCATTTGGTTGACATAATCGAATGGCTTTGATTGAGATCTTGCCGTTGTATTGTTGATATAATTAAAAATATAATTTAAAATCTTAAAAAGAGAGCGAAAAGTGGTATATTAAGTTATTTTGAAATAAAACTAAGAGATTAATTAAGACACAAGCTTGCTGCATGCTATAGATACTATAAGTAATAATATAAGAAGTTTTATGACATATTTACAAAACTTAAAATCAATAAAATATGAACTAATGCCATCAAATGAAAAGAAAACTGATTTTGATCCGCTGATTGCTTTGAAACTGTAAATAAAGATAGACTCTGTGTGTTACTAGTATAAGAGAATTTTTGTTCAATTTATGGTCTTTTGAAACATACGACCTATGAAAGAAAAATCACCGTAGAACGTGTAGAAAAAAAAAAATTCCGTATGCAAGTATTTTGAATGCATCATTGAGATTCACACGTCCAGACGTGGTGAGTGATAACATAAGAATTTTTTTCTTTTTTGCTCATATATAAGTTTAACATCACCTTAAAGTTTCTTTTGTAAAGAAGAACATAAAAAGCTATAAAACAAAAAATATTAAAAGATTATCGGATAACGTTTTCAAAGGTTAAACTTTTAGTTTCCACTCATCGTTTGTTGGAACATTTCTTGAAAGCAACATATACTACTGTGGACAAAAAATAATGAGACTGTCATTTCAAGATACGTGCCTCTTGGGATTTAGCCTAATATAATAAGATAATATTAGCGTAATAGCATATATAATAATAATAATAGCATAGTATAATAGCATAATAAAATAGCTTATTGTGATAGCATAATATATATATTAATATAATGTAATAATAGCATTAAATAATAATAGCATAATATAATATAATAATAAAGCATAATATACTAATAGCATAATAAAATAGCTTATTGTGATAACATAATATATATGATAATATAATATAATATCATTAAATAATAAAAGCGTAATATAATATAGTAATAGCATAATATACTAATAGCACAATAAAATAGCTTATTGCGACAGCATAATATATATGATAATATAGTATAATAATAGCATAAAATAATAATAGCGTAATATAATATAGTAATAGCATAATATACTAATAGCACAATAAAATAGCTTATTGCGACAGCATAATATATATGATATTATAGTATAATAATAGCATAGCATTAAATAATAATAGCATAATATAATATCATAATAGCATAATATACTAATAGCATAATAAAATAGCTTATTGCGATAGCATAATATATATGATAATATAGTATAATAATAGCATAATATAATATAGTAATAGCATAATATAATAATAGCATAATAAAATAGCTTATTGTCATAGCATAATATATATGATTATAAAATATAATAATAGCATAAAATAATAATAGCATAATATAATATAATAATAGCATGATATAATATATGTTGGAATATTTTTTTCTTTGTTTAAAGAATCATTGTCCACAGTAGTGTAAGGATAGTGACATGTGGAAACTTTTAAAGGATGTCTCAATAAAAGTGCAGAATTTAAATTTCATGTCATCTTTTCTTATGCAATTGGCAACTCTGAAATTTGAATGAATATTTTATAACCACCATCTTTGTCTAAAAAAAGATAAAAGAGACTACATTTTAAAAGGTGGGTATGACAGATTTTTTCTATTATTTTAGAATATCGTGGAAGTTTTTATTGTATAGTCTGTAAATAGTGAGGAAAACACGTAGGAAGCAGAGATGTTTTTAGCTTATTTTATAATGTAGACGTGACCTGGGATTGATTTGGATTATTTTCAACCATTAGGTATAGCTAATGTTACCGTATCTGAACATATCGGGTAAGACATACTACGTTTACTAGTTTGTCCCATCTTCAGTTTAATTGAAGTCAGTCTTTTATTCAATTTTCTTATTTTATTATTATTGAAAGCTAAGATTACTTACTAATACCTAAGTTTTGTTTTTTTTTACTAATATATCCAGCTGCTAATTTTTCGAATCATGTATGTATTGTCCAAAGAGTCATTTCAGGTAAGAGTTCTAAGAGCTTAGCTAAGAACTTTCGGGAGACCTACAACACTTTACCTATTTTTGTTGCACATACAAATGCGAGCTTGTAAACTTAGCAGCTAACAATGAGTTTAACTAAATATTTAGTACTGAACGAAAATTGTGCTTATTTTTCTATTCCTTTCTTTTCTATATACTTTTATAATCATATTAGGCTAGTTTACCTTGATACTTTTTCTTTTTTTTTTTTGATTTTTAAGTCTTGTACTATAAAAAACATGTTAATATTACTAAATTTTATATTTTTGGCCTCTAACGAGTAATCAACCCAACCATGATAAGTCGTTAAAAATGGATTTACAATTACAAATGTTTTAATATATAAGAAAGATAAATAAATTTATAATATTATTATTAATATTATTATTATTATATAATATCTTATTAATATAAGACACATGATAACAAAAAGCTTAGAAAGAAGTTTAGTGCTTAGATCGTCTAAGGGGTAGTGTACCGCTGTCTAAGACGTTTTAATTGTAAAAAAAATTTGTTGTTGTGTTTCGCTAAAAATTTTCAATAACTTCTGTTGAATTTTAATTAGCAGCAAATGTGACATAAAATCTGAATTAAAAAGATTATTTAATATAAATTTATTTTTATATAAAAAAAACTACTAAGACGTTTCAACTTCACTTCAACATCGAATAATGTAGAGAGAGGCAAACAAAGCTCACATCGATATTCGCTGCGGATTTTCCTAACCAGACAACCAACATGCTCCCTAATGTAATCAAATTCATTTCTAAATTAATTGCTTTGAGCTGACTTATACTTAGATTAGAAGAAGTCGACCAACGTTCACATTCACATTAAAAGAAAGTAATGGGAAGAAATAATATTCGGCTCTGAACGAATCTCTTATACACATCATCTTCTTACAAAAAAAACAAGTAAGAAAATTATATTCGGATGTGATCGAATATTTTATTTTATACCGAACAACCGCACCTTAAAAAGAAAGTCGAAAAAAAACCTCAATTTCGATACTTTATTTTTTCTATTCTTATAGATTACTCGTAGAAATTTTTCTGTGTAGTTGTTGTAGTTTGCGATTAGTCCGGAAAATAATTAGAAAGCAGGGATGTTTTCATTTTACCTTACAATACAAAGGTGTAGCCTTTGATTGATTTATTCTATTTTTAATGACAGCTTACGTGGAAGTACTTTTAATGATTTTGCCGGATTTGATCGAGATATCTTTGTTCGGCTTAACGCTGACATTACTGAAATAAGTAAACAGGCAAACAGCAACAGACATTTGGACGGACATGCTTAATTGGTTTCTGAATTTAGTATTAATCAAGAATACATACATTTTATTGAATCTCTGAAGCTTTCTTCTTGATTCTATAAACATTTTCGCAAAAAAAAAAAAAAAAATTAAAATTTTAATACTCTTGGATGGGCATGGTCGACTTTTTCTATTTTTATGCAAGCAGTACAGAATAACTGACACAATAAATGTGAAAATTTTTATAGATTTATTTGTAAAAGTTTATAAGTAACAAGTGAAAAAGGTAAAGTTATCGGTTTTCAGAAAGAAAGGTGTTTTGACTTTACGTAGTACTCAAGTAATCATGGTTTTTAACCGATTTGACCCATTTCTAACATAAAAATGCGTGCAAAGTCTTCCAATGTTTTTAGGAAATTTGAAGTCGATATCTTAATTTTTGCGACCATGAGACATTATACGGACAGATAGACAGACTGACAAATGTGTACTTCTCACCGTTGGTAGTTAAGGCGGCGCTATAAGAAGTACAAGTACGGCGTTTGTAAGAAGAAGAAGAAGTACCAGCCAATGACACCTTTGGGTCAAACTCAGCCACAAACAGTGACCTTTTTCCGGATACCTTTGCGACTAAAGGTGTCTCATGTGGATTGTTAACTCTTTAAATGCAATAATTTACGTTGTACGGTAAATATCACGAAGGGCACGGAATATATCTCACAATGAGGACTCAGTTTATTAGCAAATGGTAATTGTTGGCACGAGTTGCTCACAAAACTGTAATTTTCTACGATGATTTTGTTACAACATTGATTACTATAACCTCAAAATTTGACAGTAACAGCTTCACCAATATGGTCGCCATAAACTCAAAGTCAAAGTTCACGCGTCTCTATTGGAAAGAACCTGTATATTAAAATTAATTGTTCCTGATTATAATAAATAAAGACTCTTTCTTCTTTAATTATAAATTAATAACTAAAATATTAGTTTGGGGAAAAAGAAATCCATTATTTTTTTGGTAGATGGCTACACTGGTAGATTTCTCGTAAAGTATCGATCAAATAATTTCAGCTTTATGCTCGTTGGAAAGGTGACATTTCGCAGTAAAAAAAATTCTTTTGTTGTTTTTTGTTTGGTGCATTCAGTTGTGAGTTACAGCGTGTTAAAAATGGAAGTGAACAAAGAGAAAATCCGTACATTTTACAGTTTTTCTTTGACAAAGGCGAAAATGCAAGC
>KK351013.1:356289-372750 GCA_000671755.1 Glossina brevipalpis
TAAAATAATAATATTTAAAGAGATTATTAAAAATTTATCTAGGTATTGAAAAAAAAAATTTGTTTTTTTTTTAAAATATAAAAAAATAGCAACACCGCAAACCCTTCTTGCGAGTCTAGTTTAGTTTAAAAGAATCGACGCCATGCAGCACAATTGATCTAAATTTCAAAATAAGAAAAAAAAAAATTTTTTTTAAACTACATTTCTGAGAGATTTTTGAATAATTCTTTTTTTCTTTTTAATTTATAGATTTAGATTTTTGTTTTGTTGTTGTTTCTTTGGCGGATATTTGAATGATACTGCTACGGACAAAAAGTAATGAGACTATAGGCTGTAATATCGTTGTGTATATTTTTTTTACTATATCTATGGTAAACAATTGACTTAAGTTTCGAGACACGTGCCCTGTTCGATTAGTAATAGGATTATTAAATTTTATTTTCAAAATTTTCATAGTCGAGTATTCAAAAAAAAAAAAAAATACAGTCTCATGACTTTTTGTCTACAGTAGAGACATGTCTTCAGTTAGCTTAGAAATAGCATTATTTCTTTTTATTTTTTTATTTATTTAAACTATCTTGTGGTCAGCTGTTTCTAGTGTTGAAAAGATCTGTTGAACATTATTAAATTTTATTCAAAAAATTTCTTAGTGAAATATTTAAAAAAAAAAGACAATCTCATAACTTCTTGTCCATAGAGGTACATGACCAAAAAATAAAACCTTTCTTTTATTAAAAAAAAAATATATATTAGGTTGGGGAAAAGGTAATTCATCCAATCTTATAAGCACTTCAGGATTTTATTTAACATTTCGAATTGGAGAATAATGGATTACCTTTTCCCCAAGCTAATATATATTTTTAAATCAGCTTATCACAAAAACACCCTACGTGTGTCCGTAGATAATATTAGGTTGGGGAAAAGGTAATTCATCCAATCTTATAAGAACTTCAGGACTTTATTTAACATTTCGAATTGGAAAATAATGGATTACCTTTTCCCCAACCTAATATTATTTAACTACATTCATGCTTCCATTACTTGCTAGGGGAAACTTGAGTTACTCTGCAAAAATTATTCGAAATCTGCTTTACTATACATTGAGATAATTGTACTACTTAAGTTAACTAACCACCTTTACAGGTATTTACAGGTAGTTAGTTACATGAACCTTTTCAGCAAACCAAAAATAACAAGTTTTAATTTTCGCAATTCCCAGGACTTTTCCGCTAACACATACATACATATTGTTTCACGTTTGTGTTACCAAGAATGTATGCCTTTTTGGTATTTAACTGGTTCTTTCTCAAGATTTACGAAAAGGTTTCTATGGCAAAATAAATCGAAAATTTTCTGCGTCAGGTTGTAAAGCGAAGACAAAAAAAAGCAAAAAAAAAAAAAAAGATTAAATTTCTCTTGGGACAAAAACATTGCATTGACATCATCTCAAATACATAAAAATCGCTCAACAATTTAATAATTGTAAACTCATTGTTTGGGCAAATTATCGCCATTTCTACGTACGTACAGTTGTAAAGTAGAGATTGATTATGCTTGAATATCTACAAAGTTTTAGGTAAACGTATAAAAACGTATAAAAAAAACGCAATTACGTTAACGGTACATGTGCTAGTCGCATGAACAATACCATGTGTGTACCACCATATTTTTATATGGTTCTATCTACTATTTATAACAAAACACAAGTTATCGAGAAAAAAAAGTGAACTAAAGTAGTTTCATCTTTTTAACCACTAATGACTTTAATGACTTTAATGACATCAACTGATGGAACCCTATCAGAAACACTTAAGCAGAGTTGCATTCATCCGATCTGTCAAGTATTCATTTGCCAAGAGATTGAATTTCATTTAAACAGAAAAAAATTAAGAGAAGGAAGAAATAACCCATAGACGCCTTGAACTAAAACCCTGGCACCATATCCACCAAACCAAACCTCGGCATAAAAAAAAAATTGAGTACAAGGGATCTATGCGCAGGTATATATAAGGAAAATTTTCGCATTTGAACAAAGATAGACTTATTAAAACATTTCGTTGAAATTGTCAGATATATTTGAAAGCAACATAATCTTGAAGTATTTTTGACTTCGTATCACCATCGCAACAAAATTTTTGTCTTTTGAAAATGACAAGTTTTGTGCCGAATAAGCGTCATTTGCGAGAAACTTTAGTTTTTCTGCTTAATTCTACAGATAGTGCTGTTAAATCTTTACGTGCGATGCGCAATGTTTGCGTTAGGATATCCAAGGTGCAAATAATCAAGACGCAGACTGGACAAATCATTAACATGAACGATCAAGCCGAGTATATATAGGGACTAAAATAGTAAAAATTTACAACAAAAATGCTGCTTCTTCGTAAGTATATTTTGTGAGGAAATTACATTTAAAATAATCGTCCATCTGAATGTGTAACAAATTTGTTAAGGCCTATAAAGTATCGAAACACATGCTTGATCGGAAATAGTTGCGCTGCTAGTGAGCATTTCGCTTTAATCCTTTAAGGGTTCCCCATCAATGCGTCATATCAAACGTATAGATGCGTTTCAATTGAGCATCGTTACTACGTCGTAGATATTTTCGCAAAGCGAAATTTTTTGCAACAAAAAGGAAACATCATAGTCGGGCAAGATCGACGGTTAAATACCTTACCCCATATTATTTAATACAATTCTTCGTTCATTTATGTGATAATATATCAAAATTTCTACCTTATTCCCCTGTAAAGGCATATTTTTCATGATAGTCCTTATAGAGAAGGAGGTCTAAAGCATGAACTCACCCGGTCCAAATATGGTAAATTTAATTTTTCTATCAAAAATCTTTGTCTTCTTCTACTATTTTTGCCATAAAATACTAAAAATTAGACTTCGTTGTCGTGCAAAAACTTACTTTTCATGAGAACTCTTATATATGTATATATATATATAGGGTCCAAAAAGTAGACCTACCTTTTTCAAATCTGGTATAGTAGATATTTATTTTAAATTGCTATGATATATCATCAGTTTTCATCATAAAATATTAACATGTAAACTTTTTTACAATACAAAGGCTTACTGTTCTTGAGAATTCTAATAAGGCAAGAAAAGGTAAAAATGGATCTAGAAGACCTAAATTCGTTACAGCTACCTTTTTCGTAAAATTTTCTATTATGAACTAATTTTGAACATAAAACATTATTAATTACACTTTTTTGCTATAAAAGAGACCCATTTTTCATCAGAACTTTTATATAAAGGTGTGTCCACAAAATTGACGTAGGGGATCGAAAAGAGATTCAATTAATTTTGATGTCAAATTACTATTGTGAACTAATTTTCACATTGAAATGTCCAATGAGTTTATAACAATAATTTGACATAAATATTTACTGTATCATATATGGACTACACAGATTTACTTTTTGCGAGCGAGCCCAACTGGTATAAGGGTCCACATGAAAAATAGGCATTTCTATGGTAAAAAGTTGCAATTTTTAATATTTTATGACGAACTTTAACCATTAGCAGAAATATTGGCATAAAAATTATTTGTACTGAATTTGGATTCATTACATCAATATTTTGATTACATCTAATAGAGTCATTAAAAAATTGATTGATGAAAAATCCTCCAGAAATTTAATAATAAAAATTAAAAAACTAAATTCTTCGTTCAATTTCTGCTTTGATGCCACTGACAGATTTCTTTTTTTTTTTTTGTCCCTTTATTTCATTGCACGCAAAACGATTTAAAATTGCCTTCAGGAATATTAAGGAAGAAGCTTAACTTGATGTATAAAGACGTAAACAACATTAACTCTATGAAAAAAAAATACTTCATTTGTGAATTCTTGTAATTAAATGTCGCAGCAAAAAAGAGACAAAAAGAGAAAGAGAAAGAGAGAGAGAGAGAGAGAGAGAAAGAGAGAGAGAGAGAGAGAGAGAGAAAGAGAAAGAGAAAGAGAGAGAGAGAGAGAGAGAGAGAGGGAGGGAGAGAGAGAGAGAGAGAGAGACAGAGAAAACAAGGTGTTTGGCGGGAGGGTGGTAGGGTGGAAGTAAAGAAAAACAACGGGGAAAGAAGAGAAATTAATAACTGTTCGAGTGGCATTAACAGAAAAGTTGTGCGTTAGCCTACTTAATGATTCCTAACCAAGAATAACGGAGATATTTTTCTTGAAATTGACATCATCATGTTGATGCTCTCGGCGCAACACGACAAAAACTGTTAAACTTAACACATATCAAATATTAATCTAAATTGTGTTTTTATATAGGAGAGTACTTGAGTTTTGTTTTTGTAACCATAAATAAAAGTGGATCACTGTCGCAGCCTTCTTAGGCTTTTATTTTGGTTTTTTGCTTTTTTTTTTGTTTTGTTTTTTGATATATATCTAAATAGTTTTGTGTAAACCAAGCATGTATGTGTGCACTCACGTATGCACTGCGTGTACATTTAGGAATTGTTTTGTCACTGTTATTATTTTGAACAACACAAACGACAGCGACAGCGACATCAACATCAACAGTAACAAGTTTTATTATGTTTTACTTGTTTCGCATGCAAGATGACTTTAATTGCTACACTATCGTGGATATGTTTTGTTGTTGCGCTGTTATTGCATTATTACTATTATTTTCTGTCTTTTTTCTTTTTTTGTGTATTTTGTGCATTTACTTACGAAACCCATTTAAAAAACAGTCACAATGTTTTTAACTGACCGTACACGGACATTGTTGTTTGAGACGTGTTGCCTTTGAAAAAAAAAATAATATACTTTTTACTGTGGACAAAAAGTAATGAGACTGTATTTTTTGCCACTTGTTCACAACAGTCATACTAATCTACCAAAAAAAAAAAAAATGTACATAACGCGGGTATTTAAAAAAAACAACATAGTCTCGTTACTTTTTGTCCACGGTAGTATGCTAAATGCATAAAAATTGTCTATTAATTTAAAAAAAAAAAAATAAAAAAAATAAAAAATTTTTTTTTTTTTTTTTTTTTAATTTTTTTTTTTTTTTTTTTTTTTTTTTTTTTTAAATATAATATTCAACCGTATGTAAATGTGAAAAATACATTTTATATTTAAATAAAGTGACTTCGGAAAAACAAATTTTTATTTCCCATAAGCTCGCAATAATTCACAATTCATAAGAGGAGGAAGTTGGGTTTACAAGTATTTGCAAGTATTCATTTTATGTATATTAAAAATTTGTTTGTGCTGATCCTAAGTAATTATTAAATAACTGAATGGACAAACGAACGAACGCCTATACATAAACAGTGATGGGAAAAATTTTACTCATGTCCCTGATAGCAACTAAGGGTATATATTCGAAGCGTATGTACGTTTACTTTTAAACTCACTACTCAGTTGTCTTCAGAAAAAGTCACACTAACTTGAAGAAATGGAGAAAATATTTATATGAAGGGTCCAACATTAAGTTCTAACAAATCTTAAAAAATAGTTGATCTGAAAACTGTTACAATAGATGCGACAATGACAGACAGTAAGATAAACTTTTCATGTGAAATTATTGCTAACATACCTCTGATAGTATTAAGAAAAAAGTCTACGATTTGATTAAGGAACCTAAAAGTCCCTGCTTTTAATACATTATTCCACTTATGCCATTAAAAATTCGGTCTTTGTAGGATCTATAATTTTGGTAGAACTTTTTATTGAAAATTTGCTTTCCCTTAAAAAAGTGGGAATAAAAGCTTCCGAATCAGGTGACGATCATCTCTGAACCATTAGCGAACTGATTATTGGTTAAAGCTTAATCAGATAATACAAATAACTGACGGATTCGTGTTCATGGATAGGCAGCATGGTTTTTATTTATAAAAATCATTTCTAATAGAAAAAAAACTATGTTAAGAAAATTTTATTAGTTATTAGAAATGGATCTCGCAAGCTTCCCAATAATCGTCAAAGTATTTTACTAATTTTCGGGATGTTAATCCCCTTACTGGAACCGGCTTTTATACATCTTATAAATATTGCTTCCTTAATATACCGCTCTATCACCTGATCGCTGAGTACGGACCCTTGGGGAGTGTCATAGTGATTACGGGATGGTAGATACAAAAATTCTCTCATGAGAGGGACATTCTGCTTTTGTAGCCAGCAAATATTTATTCTGGTACCTCGAGATAGTAGAGCACCCTTTAATGGGTATTTTTTGTACTAATCGGGGAACGCCTGAATCTAAAAGGTTAACGTTCGTTACAAAATGTTTCAATGTGTAGGTGTACCGTGGACTTTTCACAGGAGTTACTCACGTAAAATACAAAGAAACATCTTACTTTTTCAGCATTTTAAGAATATGGACGAAAGGACAGATGGACAAACTTATTTACAACATAAAACTATATATGAAACCATCAAACCGTATATTTGTGTATTCAAACAAAGTAAGTCTGATGATATAGTATAATATTCGATATACATTCGATATGATTTACTGCAACTTTTTTTCACATCACTGTGTATATTTGGTATATGCAGACAATTTAATCGAGTTTTGTGCCAAAGTAATGGGTTGAAAGTTATGCAAGGGTTAAGTTCAATTAAAACAACAACAACAAAAAATGTATGTATTCGCCCAATTAATTAAAGCGCCATAGTGACGATGGAAAAGTCTAAAAGGTTATGTCAATACTTGTCGTTAATATTAAATAATAGAAACGAATATTTTGCACACATTTTATTGATACAATGAAAAAGAGTTGACGACGGAAAAGTTTTATTTAATTTTTAATTTTCTTATAATAAACTTAAGATATGACAATAGTTAAATAAATTCA
Organism: Glossina brevipalpis; assembly: GCA_000671755.1. Taxonomy (NCBI): domain Eukaryota; kingdom Metazoa; phylum Arthropoda; class Insecta; order Diptera; family Glossinidae; genus Glossina; species Glossina brevipalpis. The sequence goes on from KK351013.1 coordinate 363,107, forward strand.
TATTATTTTTATTTTTTCGTTTTTTGTTATCATATTTGCAATACAATCAATACTTTGAAAATAGTTTTAAAATAATTATTTTTTTTTTTAAACACATGCAAAACATTGTTAACAATTATTTATATATAGATTTTTGATTTTCGCACGATTAAATGTATAATAAATTGTTTCTTCTATTGTTGTTATTGGTGAATATTATCTTTCTGTTAAATGAATTAATCTGTTAAACTATTTTATATATTCTTTAGAGCTTAGTTAATAATAAATTGACTTATATTTTGTATATTAAAAAAAAAAAAAAAAAAAAGATAAAAATAAAAATATTTTGACTCTTTTAAAGAACTTTTTTTCGTTAATTCAACAAAACGAATTGAATATAAAATCTTAAAAAATGTAATAAAATTATTTTTTTAATAGCAAAAAAAAAAAAAAAAATTAATTATTTTTAATATTTTAAATTAATATAACATTAGAATTTTTTTTTTGAATTAACACAATGTTTTTTTTTACTTAACATTATGTTATGTTAAAACTTCCCTTGAATAATTCAAATAGCAAGGGTGGCAAACAATATTTTTATTTATGTATATAATTATGCTCGAGGGAATCTTTGCTTAATTGTAAAACTTGCTTCGATTCTTCGCCGAAAGCAAACAATTTTTATAAAACAATTTATTTTTCGCGTTGAGTCGTTTCTTGAACATTTAAGTGATTCAATCACATTAATGAGTTTGACATAGAAGGCAAGAAAAAAATTTAAATTTCTTTTTCCCCAAATTTTCCTTTCTTTCCAATCCTCCTTGGTAATGTTTTTTTTTGTGTACCAGCTCTTCGCAAATTTGCAATTACTTGTTAGGTAACTCATTAATACTCATTAAGTTCGTAGGATTACTGATTTTTTTTTTGCTATTTTGTGATTGTTTTGTTATTGCTACGCATTGTTATATTCTTTTGGTTGCTGTTCTTTGCTGCTATATACTGCTATATGCTGTAACATACTGTCATATACTATTGATCTCTTGACCTTTTTTACGATAGTCGAACATTGTACAGTACGCAGCCCACAATACAGGTATCATAACCTTTTGGTGTTATTTACCGCTATATACTGTTATATACTATCGATCATTTGTCCCTTCTCAATAATGCACAATATTTCCTGCACGTCCCAACATGCAGATGGCATAGCATTTTGATGTTATATACTGTTATATATTGCTATACAATATTGATCTTTTGTCCGTTTTCAATATTTTCCAATATGGTCCAGCAGAATATTATAATATGCACATACTAATGCCTAGCCCCTTGGTGTTATATACATACTGCTATTTACTGTTATATATAATTGAGTTTTTGTCCCTTTTCAATACTACCCCTAATATATCCCAGTAAGGTATTATATCCTGTGCGTCCCAAAATACGAATGCCGTAGTCTTTTGGTGTTGTATACTGCGATATACTGCTATGTACTATTGATATTTTGGCCTTTCTCGATATTGCCCAATATGTCCTACTAGAATAAATAGGGGCAAGTAGGGGCAAGTAGGGGCATTCTACCTATCCCAGCTGACTTTTGCATTTTTGGTCGCTTTGACTTTTACCTGGATGCTTTTCTTTCGACTGATTTGCCAATTTGACTATAGAGAGTGGTTATGAATCCATATTTCATTCATTGTCACGTATCACATGAAAAAATGCTTTTAATTTCGCCTAAACAGCTTCAAACAGAGCTGCTAATCATTACCATCTCGTTGCTTTTGGTCAAAATTGAGCAAAGCCTGCATGCATTTCGAACAGAGCTTTCTCATCAGCAAATATTCATGCAAGGTAATAAATACATCATCTTCTGATATCGTTAAAGTTTCAACGATCTTACGCAATTTTACTTTCTGGTCTTCTAAAAAGATTTTGCGCTTCTTTTTTATATTTTATATATTTTTTTTTAGTTTAAAAACTACAAAACTGGCGACACTAAAACATCTGTATCTTGTAAACTAATGTTTGGAATCCATGATGAGATTTTAACGCATTTTCTCTAAAGATTGTTACTATCTAAAAATCATATGGATTCGTCAATAGTTTCGACCTCTATCTGCCATCCTACAAACTTATTGAGTGGTATGATATATTCGACAACTTGAACGTATATTTTATATTAAATTAACAGTCGCTGACTTTAATTAGATATTATAGCGGGGGGAAAAAAAATCATCAAATGAAAAGAAAAACTAGCCCTGGTATTTGATATTGACTTGAATCATTTCTTTTCAAGAATTTCTCTCAAAACTGTTCTTATTTTAGTTGTTTGAATATTTACTGATATACAGAGAAAACACAAAACACTTTTGTACTTTCGCAAATCACTTTCGTGCTTTCTTCAAATGGATAAATTTTCAATATCTGTTTGCAAATCTGATTAAGTAGATTATTGTTCGATATCCCTTAAGTTCTTATAGTAGAGAGTAAAAAGTAGGTGTCGTAAATTCGATTTTATTTTTTTAACGAGTGAAAAGGTATAATCGCCCAAGAACCGGACATTAAACATCCTACACCATTTCGCCTAATACAATTCTTAAGTTACTTGCTTGGGAAAGTACAAAGAATTATCCAAGTTTTGTCTGATTAATTTTTACATCAAATTAGGGATACACTTTTATCATAAAATATTAAATATTAGACTTTTTTTTATCATATAAAGGTTCACTTTCGTTTAATAAGAACATTTATATGAGTCGATTTCAAAAAAGTAGACCTATTAGATCTAACTTCGGTCCATGAAATTTTTATATCGAATTACTGTTAAGGAACAGTTTTCATAATGAAATAAAAGATAAGACCCATTTTATCATATAAAGGCGTACTTTTCATGGGAACCCTTATATAAGATGAGATCCAGGATAGAGACCTACGACGATTCAAATTTAGTACGGTTAATTTTCCTATTAAATTACTGTTAGGGACTCATTTTTATGATGAAATGTTAAATATTTGGTTTGGTTTTTTACCAAATAAAAGCTTACTTTTCATAACAAAGGTTATATGGGAGGTGGTGGTTCGAAGAATGGTCGCATGCGATTAAAATTTCTTTTGCATTTATTTTATATACTGAAATAATAGTTGCCACCGATTTTTGTTATATAAAGACTTTGTTACCTTTAAGGACCATTTTCGAATTGGACGCTATTGTAAAAATGATCCGATCGAATCCATTTTCAATGGCGTTCCTCTTTGGGCCACAATACATGATTAAAATTTTAAAAATTTGCTTCAAATTATCTTAAAAATTTCAATCTGTAAGTTGATTACACGAATCCATTGCAGATAGACGGACAGGTTGTTTAAAGAGATTCCGAAAATGGTTCTGAATCGATCGATATAATAAATCTATGAACGATTACGTTGATTACACGAATGCATTACAGATAGACGGACAGGTTGCTTAAAGAGATTCCGACAATGGTTCTAAATCGATCGATATAATAAATCTATCTTAAAGTCTTCTTCTTCTTCGCACAAACTTATACTACTACCCTGTACTACAAGTAATGTCGGATACCAATCATTTATACATTTTTATATTAGAAAATATGGAATTTCTGGTTTAAAAAAAAACCCTTTTCTGGTATATGGAACCCCTTCATCAAGACTATAAACTTATCCTAAATAATGCACTCTAAGGGAATAAAACGATTTATTTAAATTTAAATTTAAATTTTTTTACGAATTTCTTTTACGTTAGATTAAGTTAAGTAATATATGTTTCTTTTAATTTCAGCAACCATTCTTTGATACGATGTTTGAATTTGATATTTTTATGATTTTTCAACGCTTACGGATTTTACTATTAAATTCCAAGGACAATAGAACATATATTTTCTGCAAATTGTTTTGATACTTTTTCCATAAAAGAAAAGAAAAAAAAAAACGAGAGAAACTCAACATTAACTAAAAAAACTTGCCGTTTGTTAATTCTTTGCGGCGAAATAAATACACAAAAGTCTCAGAAAGGAGCTTTAGAGTCACTGATGATGAATTACTGATGCAATCTTAAGCTACAAAATTTTAAGCAACATTTTATAAGCAGCTAATCTACTACGATCTCGTATTTTCATATACGATGTTTCTCTTATGACAAGTATTGCGTTTATATTTTTATTTTTTTTTTTTTTTTTTTTGGTTAACGGAGAAAGATGTATAAATTTTTTTTTTGTATTTACTCTGATATTTCTTAATAATATAAATTTAATGTACTATATAATATGACATGTTTTTGTTTTTTGTTAAAAATTTTAAAGAGTTTTTCTCAATTATATGTGTTTATGTTTTTTAAAAAAAGTTTCTGCTTAATACTACATTTTTTTTTTTTTTTTTTTTTTTGTTTACGTATATCACAGATAAATATTTTTGAATAAAAAAAAAAAAAAATGTTTCTTTTTAATTTGTCAAGAAATTGGATGGGTCCTTGAAATGTTAAATGAGTTCGATAAGTAGTCAAGAATCAAATGCAAATATGGGTTTACATGAAGTGAATAAACGATTGGACGGCAAAATGTCCTAAAGGGTACATACAATTCGATAATCAAGCTATGAATGAAGCTTTTATTGTTTTTTTCTTTATTTTTAATATTTATTTTTTTTGTTTTTCGGGAGGGAGGGGTGAGGGGGTAGGGGGAGATTTTATCCTTTAAGTTTTTTTTTTTTTAAAGTCATTTTATATTAATTTAACTTAGTATTTACCTCAGTATTTTCACAAACTATTCTCAGCTGGACTTTTTCTTTCTCATCTTCTTCTTTAAATTTATAACGAGAATTTTATGTTTTTACTTCTCACTTGATTGGATTATTTAATTTTTCGGGTTTACAAATATAAAATTTGTTGCCTTGTAAACTATTAAGACGAAAATCTTATTTATTTGATGGATCTAGAAATAAGAAATTTTCCTCCCGATATTCTTATGAAAAAATATCATTTTTTTAATTTTTCTTTTTTTCTTTTTTTGTTTAGATCACTATTAGTGCACTTTATTGGTTGATATTTTTAAAGATTTAAGGTTATGTAGCATTTGTGTTTTCGATTCACTTACATTCATTCATTCTTAAATTATACGAAATTTGTTTAAGTTTATCTAATAGAAGAGCAATTCCTTTAGTTTTAATTTTTTTTTTCCTTTTTTTTTTTTTAAGTTCCTTTTATTTTAGTTTATATCATCTAAAATAAACTTTAAGTTGATTAAAAGTCATTCTTCACTAAGCGAAGAGGCTAAGAAATATTAAAAAGGGTTACCAAGTTTGAAAAATTCTACAAATATTTTATAACTTTATTTAGACATTGTGACAGAATGATTGAAAGAGTTTTTTTTTGTTTTGCAAAACTTGTAGCAAATCCAGTATTCTACAGCAATAACTCTTTAGTACCAGATTTGATAATAAAACAAATGTTTTTTAAAATCAGGGAAACCCTTCTCTCTTTCAAAAAAAAAAAAAAAAAAAACAAAAAAAAAAAATTATTTGTGACTTATAACGTCTTTGTGATGTTCCTCCGAATACTCCTCCGTTACGTTTAGACTAATATATGCATTTAAAGTTTTAAAATTCAAAAATTGTATTTAAAATATTTTTTGAAATGTTCGCCTATTTTAAGGACCATCCTTATGCTATATATTTATATTTATATTAATACGTATACTTTAAATCTACCGTTTAATTGAATTGAATCAAATTTTTTCAGCTCAATCAACGTTCATTTCATTTCATTTCATTTCAACTTTTCGTCTTTGCTAATGTAAAACAACGGTAGTAGAAGAGAAAAAAATGCTTGTTTGCCTGTTTGCCTGTTTGTTTGTTTGTTTGATTATTATAGGACGTAATTGTATTTAACGTTGACCTAACGGGGCAAATGCTTGCATACTATAATAACGATTACTATCCTCTTTGGTCACGCTTGTGACATGATGAAATTGGCACGGATGTGATATTTGTGACTTTGGTGGCAATGGTGCAGGTTTAGCACGTTTTTGTTTACGATTTTTTCGACCCGGCACCGACAATGCTATATTCTCAGGATCACTTATTAAACGTTCCATTTGTTGCCAAATTTCTCGTGCCGATTCTGTTGAATCATAACTAAAACCGATTACTTGTTGATGATTTGTTGATAAGCACATCGTATGAAATGATGGTCCAGCTACGCGATAATTTGATAAATTATCAATACGATCCGACCATAAAGCGAAACAAGATCCTCTTTCAGCTAAAACTAAAGTAACTCTAGCCATAGCTCTTGAACGTGCATTGCCTTTATCATGTAATATTACTGGTATACCAGTAAATATTAAATGCCAATCACCTTCTTTACCAGTACCTTCATATAAATTAGCCAACGAGGAGCTTACATAAATTTCGGTACCTAAACCACCGAAAAAACTTTCTACTTGACCTCGCTCATAATCCGATAAATTATTATTATTACTGGCTGTATCCGTACTTAAGGTATCGGCATCACCATCAGAATTCAAAAATAATGAATTTACTGTCGTGTTGTTGTGTTGTGATGTTTGTGACCATTCCGGATGAACAATCATTTCGTTGTTATCTAAAGATGAAGTACCTTCAGATGATTCTGATGGAGGAGCTGAATCGCCAACAGAACCCAAACGTCGCCTGGGTGGCATTAATGGCATCTAGAAAAAAAAAAAAAAAAAAAAAAAGAAAAAAACATAAATAAAAAATAATTTGAAAAAAATTCACAATTCATTAATGAATATACATGAAGAATTAAATTAAGACTACAACGCATTCGAAATATTTTAATGAAAATTTTTTTTATTTATATTGGAAAATAATTATTAATTTAAAGGCCTTGAAAACATCTGTAAATTTCTCAAGGTATTGAACTTGAACAAATAATTGCAGTTGACATTGCATCGCATTAGAAAAGCATGTCGCCATAAATTCTTGACATATTCGCTGTTTACTTCATTTAATTGATAATAATTGAGGCAACGTAATTGACATTTTATGTGTTACGTTAAAAACAACGCACATATTATTTGAAATATATTTAATAATAATTGAAAATATTTAATAATAACTGAGAATAAATTATACGATAAATTGATAAATTGCTCCGATCCGGTCAACAATGATTCTTGTACTGTAGGTTCAACAGTTGATTCAGACGAACCTCTTATTTTCGATTGCAAAAGATTTGATCTCAAGACACCACCAAATGGTCTTTTGGGCTTTATGGTACTTTCAATTCGACAGATGGATGATTAAGCGGACAGACAGATAGACTTAAATCGTTTAAGAAAATAATTCTGAATTGATCGATACAATAAAATGTGGGTCTGTTTGTTGTACATCCTTTTTAGTGTATCCAAAATTTACGCAAGATATGAATTTGCTGCGTTGAAGTATTGGAAAGCGAAAAAAAAAAAAAACATTTTGACTGTTGACAGTTTAGGTTCAGTAAAGACGGAGCATTGAAAGAAAGTGAAATGAGTTTTCATTGTTTTGGATAATGTTTCAAAAATACTGAAACTTTGACGGTCAAAATTCGAAAATTTCGTATAAAAAATATGGTCCGAATATTGATTTAATTTCATCAAGTGTCAGTGGTAAAAATTTCCATATGTGGGGCTCAGAGAACCGTGATGTAATTGTCGAACAACAAATGCAACCACAACGTATCACGTGTTTGGTGCGGATATTGAGCTGCAGGCATCATTGGACCATACTTCTTGGTCATGGAAAATTGCAAAAAAAAACAGTGCGTATACTTCAATCACTAAAATCGTGGGGGTTATTTGGCCGATCTCGTATTCCACACATTTACCCTATCCTAAGTATATTATGTTTTAATGAAAAAAATTACAATTGAAAAAAAAACAACTCTTCTTCGTTTTTAATTCAATTCTTGCATTAATTTTGGGATAAGTGTTTGTCCGCTTTGATAATAAACCCTTCATTTCGATCCATTTCGAAGAATAACTAAGAAGTTTTCTCGTTCTTTAAAATGCTTGAAAATCTTCAGAATCATTTATAAGCCGAAGAGGGAAAATGAAGAACATTTTTGCTTAGCAATATGGACTATATTTCGAATAATAAAGGATGTTTCAATAGGAATGCACTATTTAGATTTTGTCATTTTTTTTTTCATACAAGTGGCAACTATGAAATTTTGCAAACGTCATCTATAATTATTCGGATCGTTAAAAATGGTGCTCTACACAACTGAAGGACGCATTATAATTGTGAACAACCATTACGCTGAGACTGTTCGCAAATTTTGCGGAATTTTCGGTCAAGAAAATGCATCTAATGTATCAAGAATTTGAAGAAACTGGATCACTTGTAAACAGTCAAACCCTTTTGAGTCGACATACCGGTCAATCTCTTGACCATATTGTTGCTATGAACAAGAGTGTCGCGGATAATCGGAAAATATCAATTTGGCATCGTTCTCAATAATTTCAAATCTCACCAAAGCAATACGTAGCGAATTTGGCGAAAGACTTTCACTTTCACACAATATAAGATTCAACTTAATCATGAGCTTAAATCAGCAGATTTTGCCAAGCATTGGCAACGAAATAGTGAAGTCTTATTGCAACAACTATTACATGATATTGAAAATTAACTAACTATCGTAGCCTCCATTAGTTAAAGGCAGCGATACAAATTCATTTCGAAAGGATGTACATTTCATTGACTGGATATTAACTAAATTACAATAACGTGCTTCGCACAGTTTGTTATGAAACTTAAAGAGAAAAGTAAACTTGTGCCATAACACAACGCTGCCTAACACTTAATATTAAGAACTTTTGACCCACTACTAGAACTTGTTCATATTAAAATAGACTTAATGCAATTAATGTCCAAAGAATATCCGCTTAACTCTAATTGATTACAAAATGTGTTCAGTGGTTTTTGTTTTTTTTCTTTTTTTTTTTGCAATGACCACCTGATTATATCCTCCTATTGTATGTATATAGGATTTTGTGATAGACACAACTACTGCTCTGTCAGATCCTTTCAACTGTATTGTGTTATTAATAAGTGGTGAAAAAATTTTCATTTTAACATGACACTATGACAATGTGGAAAATGCAGTGGTTTGTCCCCATATAAGTAATGCTTTCAATTTGCTTTCATTGTGCTTTTTGTGAAACAACAAAAGCAACAAAAGCATAAAGAAAAAAAAGGTCAACAGTGTAAACAGTATTATATCGAATATTTATCACATCATTAAATATTTGTTTTTTTTTTCCCCGTTTTATATTGGGTTGGCGAAAAAAAAATCCATTATTTTTTTATGTAACATGTATGTATGTTTATGTAACAGCCAATTATGTGCAATTTTGGTTTCGTAGATTCCGTTCCGTTCAGGAATTTTTGATGTTAAAGATGCACCTCGCACAGGTAGGCCGGTCGTCGAAAATGTCGATAAAATCGGAGAAATGATCGAAGTTGACCGGCATGTTAGCAGTCGTAACATCGCCCAGGAGCTAAAAATCGACCATTTACACAAAGCTGGATTCATAAAGAAGCTCGATGTTTGGATGCCACACCAATTAACAGAAAAAAACCTGATGGATCGAATTTCCATCTGCGAAGGCTTGGCCAAACGGAATGAG
>KK351013.1:378624-408708 GCA_000671755.1 Glossina brevipalpis
TGTAACTCACAACTGAATGCACCAAACAAAAAACAACAAAAGAATTTTTTTTACTGCGAAATGTCACCTTTCCAACGAGCATAAATCTGAAATTGTTTGATCGATACTTTACGAGAAATCTACCAGTGTAGCCATCTACTGAAAAAATAATGGATTTCTTTTTCCCCAAACTAATATTTTGAAAAAGAATGTTTTTTTTTTCAGATTTTTAATTGAGACTTTTCATATGCTTAAGTCGCATATCTTATCTTTGATATGATAATAAATACGAAAACTTTCCATATCGCATATTATTTATAATAAATCTAAAGCACATAGAATTCATTAAAGAGAAATCTGGTTAAATAATAAAACTAAATAACTGTTCCAGTGACAAAATGTACGTTAACGCATATACGATAACCTAATAACTTGAAAATAATTTATTTATAGAGTTAAGTATAGACCTTGAAAAAAAAACTTCACATTAAATACAAAGTAAAACGAATTTATTACTGGTAATATGTGAAAGTGTTGTTGTAATTTTATCGCAAACCATCTTTAAAGTGAATGAAAGGCAAAAGTAGTAAAAAAAAAAAAAAAAAAACTAAATCACGCTATTTCTGCTTTATATTTATATTTATATTTGTTTATAAAGTTTCGAAGCCAATCTAATTTGTTCATCGTATAAATAATAATGAGGACAATTTGTAAATAATGTGTACGATAATAATTATTTTAGTTCAGGTTCATAAACCAATCGAGGTCATATCTTTAAGAAAGTAACAGATTTTTAAACTCAAACCACTTGTGCTGCTGGTAGCAAATTTCTAGCCTAAATGGATCCAGCCGCTTTATATCTACATTGGGAACAGCGAACTGTTCTCTTTCTTTCTGCTTTCCGGATTTTAGTTATTTGTAATCAATATTTATTTATGAGGAAAAAAATTTCATTTAAAAAATTATATAAAATTTTTTTTAAATTTATATGAAAACAATTAAAAATTTTATAGTCGAGTAAGGCAAATCATTAAATACGCCTTCTGTTCTGTTACCATGTCAATGTCTACTTTTCGTAGGAACCCTTATACGGCAGGAGTCACACAGCCTGAACCGGTATTTGTAAGAAGAGAAAAAAAAATAAATTAGTAGGCGTTGATGTCAGTTTGGTTTAGAAAAAGAAAAAATACAGAAAAATGGTCATGATAGTTTTGATTTTGAAAAAAAAGGAAAACCAGTCTATTCTGAACAACCGCGCAGGCTGCTAGCATAAATAAAAGAAAAAAGAAAAAAAAATAAGAAGAAGAAAAGTGAAAAAGTTTTTTTTTTGGAAAATTGTGAAATAACTTTTGGAGGTTGAAAATCGTTTTGCTTTTTGATGACGTGGATTTAAAGATCTAAATCTAAAGATACAAATGTTGAAAGCCAGCTAATCGCCTCCTCGAAAGTTATATTGAGGAAGAATTTGTAGAATTCACGTATTTGAAATCGGTGACCAGGAGTAATTTAGTGATTTATTGAACATCAGAAATATCAGAAAATTAACTTTGTGGAGTGTTAAGCAGAGCATCGGCTATTTTGAATTTTAAAGGAGGAATTTTTTCGTTTGGTTCGGTTAATTAAGATATTTATGTTGTACAATTAATCTCTTTAATTTATTTTTTTTTTTGTTTAAAGCTAAAAATGCGCATTTTGGTGAGTCCATAATCTAAGATTTTAATTTTTTTTTTTTATGACTATAATTACAAGTTTTTTTTTTATTATTTAACATTATTTTACTAAATTTAGATTAAACATTGATTTATGAAATATTCATGTAAGGAATCATTGTTTTAATTAAATTTACATATAAAAGTGGATGATTTCGCCGGAAGCGGAACGGCATTAGGTTGGCTTTACGAATAACAAAACCCAAAAAATTTCCGTCCGATATGAAAAACAGTCTTCTTCATAAAGTCTCCGATTCCTCTGTCCGTTTTCTAATTATTTACTCTTTTTAATAAAAGCATGCATGTTTTAAAATAATTGGTCGAACCAATTTAATAGGGTAGTAAACCGTCGAACCAGCCCAATTGCCGACGAGCAAAGCCGGAAGAAATACGTGCGCTACTCTATTAAATTAGAAAAAAATATATGTCCATCTGAGTTATACGTTACATATTATCGAAATCTGATAAAGTAAATTTTTTTGTTAAAGTACTTATTTTATTGTTCCCATAATTTCGTCCCAATTATATATATATTAGGTCAAACGTCTCTACTTACTCTTCGTTGCCTTCCAAAAGCTTACTATTCAAAGGGTCATAATGATTCTAAAAATGCATCTATTTGGTCCGGACATAATGTTTCTAAAAATGCGTGTATGAGGTCCGGACATGCTATAGCTAAATTATATATCGTATAACGTTATCCTAGACTAATTTCATTTAAAAGATTTCGAAAATTCAACTTCACTGCTACGTAAACAATAATTTTTTGTTAAAATCCTTATAAATAAAAAATAGTCCCATTCGATCCAAATTTTCCTCATTTATTTCTTATACCAAAACACTATTCTTAACTGTTTTTTTTTTGTCAAGAAATATTGAAAATTGCAATTTTTCTTTCATATAACGGCTTTATTTAGATGGGGCATTATATGGGGGATGGCTGTAAAAATGATCTTAATAACTTTCGTACCCAAACAGTCCATTAGAATATCTAAAAAATTTCATTGAAAAATCGATTTTGAAATCTTTCTATAAAAATCTATAAAACACCATACACGAGCTTCTACAATAGAGCTGCTGGCGGACCAATAAAAATCAATTTAAAAAACCATGTCAATGAACAAACGGATCACAAATTAGATAGCCTCATGCGGCATACTTTATATCACTTTCACTAGCAGCATTCATATGTTCGGTTGATCGTTTCTTCAAACTTCTTTACAACTTTGCCTATAATGCCTGCTTAGGCAGACAATTATGTTGACTATAATCTGATCAAAAAACATACTTGTTGAAGAATTAGCATTTTTGTAGTAAATTTTTATTATTTTAGTAAAATCAACGGTTATTAAACGATCCATTTAAAATGGCAAACATTACACTGAACGTATGATGTTCTGGATTATTCCTTTTTGCTCTCACATGTGTTACTGAAACACGATAATCAAGTCCGGACCACGAAATGGAGGACTCTATATTTTTCTTTCAATTCATCTGTATTATGTATTTTTATATCTTCTAAGTAAACCCAGATTAATATAGGCTTCGTCTTTGAAGATTGCCAAAGAATTTAAGGTATTACTTGATATAATTTTATCCGTAAAGTAAACTATTCTAAGCAAAAGGCAACACAAAAAAAAAAACGTGACAAATCATAAGGATGTGTTTTTTGTTTGTTTTTTGTGTGACTTAACAATATTGTGATATAAAACAAAATATTGATATTCAGGTGTTTTATTGTAACTATTCTTTGGGTATATCGAAATAGCTGCAAAGTCAAAAAAGAAACCAGAGCAAGAAAACATATTCGTCTCTTAAGATTTAATTTGCAAACTCATTAATAATTGAAGTGAAATCAGTGAAATAATCGGTTTCTTCTAACCACTAAAAAAAAAAAAAAAAAAAAAAAAAAAAAAAAAAAAAAAAAAAAAAAAAAAATGATATCTTCATGATATAAAACAGATTGTCTTGTATAGAGTATAGCAGAGCAGCATATTGTTTAAGCATATCCGCAGTATGTAATACGTTACTATTATTTACATCGAATACATTGCTTAAGTTTACTCAAAAAGATATACTCTTCAAGGTAATCCGTCTCGTATTCACACACACACACACACACATTATAATGATCAATAGCAAACAAAATATCAATCTAAAGATGACTGATGTCATGCTTTTAACGGGTTATTTACATATTGCATTTGTGTGATTTATTTCGTATTCATTTATTACCGCTTGTACATTTAATTTAAAAAAACCAGCCTTTATTTAATTATAGTGAAAAACAAAAAAAAAAAAAACAAAAAAAAATCAGAAAGTCAAGTTCAAGAGAAATATAATTTACTATAATTCGTTTATTTATTTCCTCCATAAACTGCATGATTGATTGCTAAAAGAATGCAATTCAAAAAGAGAAAAAAAACAAATCATTTATATAATTAAGTAAAAAGATTTGAATTTAAATCGCAATAAATTGCGTAAATAACTTGAGTACGCGCCATCCCTTCCCTCGCCTCAGTAACTTAACCGTATATATCATATACGTCTTTTCTTGTAGTTAAATTTGTCTAATAGAGGATTAATTGGATCAAGAACTGCGTAAATAATATTAGATATGGTGGTAGATAAGAGAACAAAACTGTTTTTGGATTAAGTATACAAATGTGTTTTGAGTTCTATACTCTAAACTTTAAGTGTATATAAGTAAATAGTTATGTTAAACTTAAAAAAAAATATATATTAGTTTGGCGAAAAAGAAATCCATTATTTTTATATGAACTTCAGGATTTTATATATATTTTATGGCTTACGAGTTGATTGAATTCACGTTAATGATGAAATTTTCAATTGTAAGTAAACTTTTTATCTTTTAATGGGTGTATTAGAGGCGGATCAAATGTAATTTTCATTTCAACTACGCTTTAAATTTGAAAGTTTTTAATTTTTGTGAATGAAATATAAATTTACCTGAAATATGAAATTGTAGTTGCGCTAGGAATTATTTCTTTTTAAGTGACCTGCGAATACCTAAATAAGTTAAAGAAAATCTACGATCACATCGTGGCTTCTCTGGAGAGACAGAAATAGTTCCCTCTACCTATAATTTCCCGAGACCCATTTGGTTCAAAAAACATTCTTAAGTGTTTCTACACATTTTGAAAAAAGCTTCGACAGTTGAAGATTACAATAAGTTCTTAAAAAGCACCTCAACTTAAGCACGATAAAAGCAGCGCCTTCTTAAAATGCTACTCAACTATTAAGCTACTGAGCATGACAAAGAAAGTACTGCGGTGATGTCAACGGTCTTGAGGTTAATTAATCGTCTTTGTATTTGTAAATCAAATTGAGTAAAAAGGGAACTATTACCTTTTCTTAATGACAATTTTTGTTATCGAATCTAATCATAGCATTATAATCTAAACAGGGGAAAAGGCCACTTGCTTTACGATCTTCTAAGTTCAGAATACTTCAAAATCTATGTCTATACCTCGATACGTAATTATGTTTGAAATCCAAAATTGTTTAAAAGAGCTGGCAACGCTATACAATCCAAACCTAACAGAAGTTTTGAGGCGCTGCAAAATTTCCGGCAGCTCTAGAACAAAAATATATATATTCAATTAGGGGTTATTTTCCTTAATAGGGAAATCAAGCACCAACCAAATATGTCAGGGACTTCATGCAACGTATTGCCTCGTCAACGATATCCTAATCACAACAATGATTTCTAAGCAAGGGAAAGGGCTACCTGATCCTCGGCTTGCTAGGTTCAGTATACTTCAAAATTTACAATTATCTCTGAAATCCAAACATCTCTAAATGAGTTGTTGACTCTTCAAAATCAATTTCTAATAGAAGTGTTGGAACACTGCAAAATTTCCGGCAACTCTAAAGCAAAAATACTTATTCAATTAGGTATTATTTTTTCTGATTAGGTAAACCAATCAATGCCCAAATATCTCAGAGACTTCATGGAACGTAATAAAAAAAAAAGAAAGTGTAGCGATAAATGTCCAATAGAATGTATTGCCTAACTTGTAAAGGAATGTTAATGATTTCTTGTTTTCATTTAGAAAACTAAGACGAGGTAGAGTAGCGTCGGAAAGCCAGGCCTGATCACAACAGAAGTGTTGTGTGCGTGATTTTAAGCATCTCCTTCTTAGTATTAAAGATATTAGCAGCTGGTTTAGAATAAAAAGTAATTATATAATTTTGAAACACTTCTATCTATACCTTGCACATTTTAGGGTTAATATTTATTCGAAACGAAGATAGGATCGGTCTTTTGTAGCTTTGGCAAAGCATGCTTGTAGTTTGTGTGCCACCATAACTACTTTGCTAAGTTCTTATTAATAGAATTTATGAATTTTTCTTCATATGGTAAGTATGAGTCCATATACGCTTATATGTATAGTAAGATCGTAGAAAATCGTAAAGTGACTGTTTTCACGAGCACTAGCTAAGGTTTTTGTAGAATCATAGAATTTCTGCCGTTTGGTATATTATTTGTTTGTCGTGTATAGTATAAGGTTTGCGATGCATAATGCTATGCACCAAAAACCTTATATAGCTACTTGGAATAATTTGTGAAAAAGGAAAATTTTACTAAAACGTATTTCCAAAGCATAAAACAAAAATTTGACTTATGAAAAAAAAAAAAAATAAATAAAATACAAATTTAGTGATGCCACATATTTATACTTTTGTAGGGTCATCCATTTCATGGTGCGGATTTGACAGCCTCGTTTCGGTAAGATATGTAAAACAGAGCAATCATCCAGGACATAACAACTTTAGTATAATGTTTAACATTTTACAATATGGATCGTCCAAAAAAACGCTGAACATGTTAGAATAGTAAAAATTTATTACAATAATTCTTAGACACGCTAGGGTATGTTTCGTACATTACGTGCAAATTACGTGCAAATTATGGATGAGATAATCGTTCATCTGAGCAAACTATAGGCAAAAATTCACAAAAATGTGAAGAAGTTTGAAGTAACTGGATCTGTAACAAATTCGTTAAGGTCCATACATTGTAACAAATTCGTTAAGGTCCATACATTCTCGAAACTCACGCTCGACCGAAAGTGTGAATGTTGTTACTGGAAGTGGCGGAGGAAGATCTAAAATTATTTATTACACGGCGCACACAGCATTCTGATCGCTAGAGTCAATTGATTACCAGTTTTTTTTTGGCGTGAACATGCAGATATGGATGTTCAAGATATGTGGTTTCAACGGACGGTGCCACTAGCCGTAGAACACGTTTAATTTCGGCAATTTGCTTGAAAAATTTCTCCTACGTTTAATTGTACGTTTAGGTGATGTGAATTGTTCACTGAGATCATGCGATTTTTCACCATTGGACTTTTTTTTTCGTGGTTATGCCAAGGATGAAGTTTATATGAAGAATCCTCAAACTCTTGACACTCTGAAAACGTATATCAGTGAAGTTATAGCCGAGCTATTTTCCGTTATGTGAAGCCAGTGATCAAAAATTACCTTACAAGGATACAGTCCTGTAAAATACTCCATGGACGATATTTGAATGATGTTGTATTCGATAAATAATGGCAAGGTTCAAACAATATATTAAAGAAAAATTGCATCCAAATCTCAATCAAAAGTGTATTTTATTTATGTTTGTTTTCAGAACCACAAAATGGATAATGTGACAGGTATACATATATATATATATATATATATATATATATATATTTTAACTATATACATATTAACTATATGTAGTTATATATTTTTATATTTTATTCTAATTGAAATTCAATTCTTTAATAGCGTTCATGTGTATGAACAAATTAAATATCAACATACCAAACATAGTTAAGCATTCCAATCGTTCTAACTAGCATTTTAATGGCCCCTTGATCTTTTTCTTTTTCAAAACTCTCATACCACCGTCTCATTGTAAGACTTTATAATAAAACAAATTCAAAAAAGTCTTTAACAATTTTACCGCTTAGATTACTACACTTGAGAAATTATGTAATTAACAGTTTCCGTAGAGACAATGACTTGATTGTTGTTCAGCTTTTTTATTTTATGTAAGACCGACAGCCGTACCCTGAGAAAGTGCCACTAATTAACATAAATACCTGTAATATTTGTAATCGTTTTCCAACGCACTACTGGAATTACTTCAAAGATTGAAAACAAAAAAAACAAAAAAAAAAAAAAAAAAAAAAAAAAAAAAAAAAATAGTAAACGCATGCGGTTTATAAATTACATGTAATTTGAATGAATTTTAATGGCACCAGACATATATGAAAAGCATAAAAATGGCAGGTGAATAAGGAGAAAAGATTTTCTTTAGAATTAATAAAGTTTTCAGTTAAAATAATTATAACTTGCTTGCTAGAGAAATGTTCATCTGCAACGATATATAGCGAAATGTTTTCAAATGTTTTCTTATTTACTCTTGTACTGTGTTGAGTGATTTAAAGTAACGCTTTAGAACATCAATCATTATATCAAAAAATTGAAATAATTGAGGTAAATCCACATTTCTTTCTTTGAAATATTTTTTTTAACTCTTAAGAATTGAATATAAACGAGTTTTAGGAAATTTTTGTTTTATTTTAATTGATTTTTTTTGTAAATTTTTTTTAAAATGAATTCGCGTACTAAAGTTCGTGTTCTTTACATTTGGCAAACTATAGCATCTTTTTGTAAAGTAATCTTTTGTAGAGTAATCGGAGTCTTTTTTATGGATCGAGAGAATTTTCAAAATGAAGTTTGGAGGTAACTTTGTTTACTTTTTAAAGTTAACTTAGGTCTCCAAGATTCATTTAATCTAATTTATGACTATTGATTCAAGTAACTGTGAAAATATTTCCTTTGTAGCACTAATTATATCGACTTCCGAAGCATCAATTCTTGTTGGCTCGTTAGTTTAGACCAGAAACTCTACATATCTCTCTACATATCTTCAAAGTAAAAGTTCAAGCTCTAGCTGTGTGTTACATCACATCATCTTGGAGAACAGTTCACCCAAGCATCTCGTCAAATAATTTTCTAGTTAAATTTAAATTTCAATAAATTGATTAAATAGGCTGCGACCTCTCACGGCCTACCCCCAATGATAGAACAAACATCATTTGACCCTAATGAAAGTTCCATTACTTTAATAAAAAATAAGGATTTTGCATAGGATTTATTATACATTTTTACACCACTTGTAGTGCTACAAGTTTGTGCGGAGGCAAGTAATACCTAGAAGAGCCTAAGATAGATTCACTTTTTTTTAAGCCAGTTTCCGAACTCATTTAAGCCAGTTTATCTCTCTGTCTGACGTCTGTTGATCAACCTATCGAGCTAGTTTGATGAAATTTGTTAAAGTAACATGTTTTGGGCCAAAGATTAGGGCTGTATTGCAAATTGGTTCGTTCGGATCAATTTTACGATGACGCTCCTATTAATGACCCGTTTGGAAAGAGTTTTATATAACAAAAAACCGTAGAAACTAATTTTTTAGAATATAAATAAATGTGAAAAATTTGGATCGGATGAGATCATTTTTCAAACCATCTCCAATGTTCGCCATCTTATGAAAAAAACCAATCCTTTATATGGTCAAAACGCCCAAGTCTTTATATAATAAAAAGGTTTAAAATCTAAAGTCCCTAATAGTAATTTGATATAGAAAGGAAACTTTCAAGTAAGTAGAGAGTTCTTAAGAAAAATAAACCTTTTTATGACAAAAGGCTCTGATCTTTAATTTTTCACGATGAAAATTGACTCGTAATAGTAATTTGACACAGAAGTTAACTTCACCGAATTGGGACCACGTAGATCTATTTTTTAAAAAATCGCATCATATAAGTGTTCTTATGAAAAGTAAGCCTTTGTATGACAAAAGTATTCAATTTTTAGTATTTCCTAATGAAAATATGTTTGTATTAGTAACTTGCACCAAATTTGGACCAAGTAGATCTATTGTTTGGAAATCTACTTATGTAAGCCTTTTCATGAAAAACAAACCTTAACATGGTGAAGTGGTCGAATTTTTTATACTTAATATTTATCATAAAAATTAGCCATAAGAAATTTGGATCACATAGGTCCATTTTTTGGATAACACCATAATATATTTATATTAGGTTGGGGAAAAGGTAATCCATTATTTTCCAATTCGAAATGTTAAATAAAGTCCTGAAGTTCTTATAAGATTGGATGGATTACCTTTTCCCCAACCTAATATATAATTTTTCGTGGTTTCTCTTGAAAGTAAGTGAAAAATTGTATTAGAGAAAATGCTGTAGAATATTTAAAAAGG
Organism: Glossina brevipalpis; assembly: GCA_000671755.1. NCBI lineage: Eukaryota > Metazoa > Arthropoda > Insecta > Diptera > Glossinidae > Glossina > Glossina brevipalpis. The sequence continues at coordinate 388,615 of KK351013.1, forward strand.
TCGAGCTTGGCCGACTAAGCTGTTTTTATTGGTTTTTTTTTTTTGTTTTTCTTAGGATGTCCAACATTTTTCTATAACATATCGCATATTTTCCCAAGATGAGCTTTGATAAGCTAACATCAACTCTTTTGACATTAAAAACTAATATTCGTTCAAACTTTTTCTTGGAGGATAGAAATAAGGAAAACGCAGAATAACATGATGAATGAGCGTTTTAAGTGATCAAGAATTCACAGCTGTTTAGAGTCAAACAATATTGTTTTTGCTTAATTCTCTAAAGAGTTTTAGCAAACAAATATGCATACAGCCGATATGTCTGGATTTTTAGAAGAAAAAAACCTTCGAACCTCATTTCCTTTTTTTTTTTTTTTTTTATGAATTTAATCAATTCCTTTACACCATCTGTTACCGTCATGTGTGGATATAAAATGATTTTGATTTTAAAAATCATATTATAAAGTATACAAAAAAAAAAAAAAATAAATTAAAATAAAGAATTATTTTTAAAAGAGTTTGTATTTAGTGTTATATATATGAGCTACCCTTTTATTCCGAACAATTGATAAGAGCTTTATTCTTTTTTAATACTTTACTTTTAAGAAACGTGTAAACGCTATTAAATAGATTTTAACACACTAAAGCTTAAATTAAATTTAAGAGTAAACTGACTGCTGCCATATGAATAATTATCAATTCTATGCACAATGCTTGCCATGCAAATACACCGAAGGTGTAAAGAAAAAAAAAAAAAAGGATTGAGTGTGTTTATTTTTAAATTACCGGTAACTTCTTTAAAACGTAAAAATGAATAAAAAATTATTTCCTTTACTTGATGGGTACATTTCTCTAAAACATGTTTTTAATTCTCAAACACTTCGTACTAGAAAAAATTATTATTAAATAAAAACAATGAAAGAGCAAAGTTTTCCATTCTTGTTTACGTCTGTTGAGTTTACTTTTCCCATTTTCTCGTTCTCGTTCGCAATTGTAACTTCTTAAACTCTTCTCTGTTATTGTAAATCCTTTAATAGCATAACGTATAGAACTTTCGCTTAATTTCACGCAAGCTTACATGTACTAGTTACCAGTGAAACATTACACTTTAATTAGAGTGCACCTAAGGCTTCGTACATAATTAGGTCGGGGTTTTTGTTTCAGGTTTGGAAATTAAAGCTGAAGAAATAGAAAACGATGTGAACGAACGACTAAAAGCTTCAGTATATCTTGATATTAAAAAATCATTTTCGAAAAAAATAAATATATATATATATATATATATATATTAAAATATTTAATATTTATATATATATATATATTAAAATATTTATAGAGTAAGAATTAAAAAGGAAGAGAAGAATTAAAAAGGTAGAAAGAGATACAACATCGGGTAATTTGAAGTATAATACATTATAACTACATTGCAGAAACTCTATACGAAGCGTTTGAATGGCAATTGCTGAGTAATTCGTCCCGCAACCTGCAAGATCCACAAGATCCTTTGCCCGTAACTTCAAGTTTCTTATGAATTTTTTCAACTTTTATGATTCGAAGCATCATGATGTAATAAGACGTTTCAACCGCGCCTTCGCTGATGGATTACGTACAATTAATGTTTAGACATATGGTGGATAAACGACCTGTGAGATCTATTTTACTCACCCTAGCACCCAGTCTTCCAACTTTAGAACTTTTGTGAATCCTGTCACTTTTCTCTTTTCCATGCTCTGTCTGCCATTGTGAAATGTTCCGGTGTCTTGTCCTACAGATAGCCATGCATTCTCACAGAATATGCTGTGGCGTATCAATCGCCTCTTCGTTGGATCTTCCTGAATTGTTATCTAAGATACTCAAATATATTTCAGATGGCATCTGAGAAAGTTCTGCCCGGCATAGATGCCGGTGAGCAAAAGTAGTTCACTGCACGGCAGTTCCAGTAGCTTGTGTACTGTACCGTGTTGTTTTATATAACTTTTACATTGTGTGTCCTTGTTCTGTGGTATACTTTCAATGTTGCTTGCTGACTTTTTGGGCCCCCACGGCGATACCAGCCTGTTGATATGGCTTCCTAGTATGCGACGGAAAGTTTTTAGACTTTCCTTCGATTTGCTAGTTGGCCCTAACTTCTATCAATTTTGTCTTAACAAACTTAAAAACCAATTTTTTTTGCGCTCATCTATTCTGGCAAACCATACAAAACTATTCCCTGGTTCTTGCCTATGTGGTAATCGATTCTTAATCCAAAATATAGAAATCGTTTTGGGAATTCATTGGTTGCATCTTTTTGTATTCAATTAAAAAACTGCATTTAAAAAGCGTTAAATTAGAGTTTCCTGTATTTTATACACATCAAAGCAATTTATTCTCAGCTGAAGAAAATAATAATAAAAAGAAGGTTTGAGAATAGGTAAAAATCTCATTAAACTAAAAAAAAAAAAAAAAAAAAAAAAAAAAAAATTTGCAGACGACAAACGCTTGAAACTTTGGCCATATGCAAGTGTAAGTATTTAGCATGAGATAGATGCTAGACGATTAAAACAGATGTGAGAGCTTACTTTTGTTTTCGTCTCATAATCTAAAGATAACGCTTCAACTTAAATTTGAAAGGCAAAACAGTATAAGTGAATTTTTTTCAAGCCAACAATTTTTAAGATTACAATTTAATATCACGTGTATTTTAAATAAAAAAAATATTTTTGTTTTTTCTTTTTTTTTATTTAAAAAAAATTTAAAATAAAAATAAAAAAAAAAATTTAAATGAAAAAAATTTTTTAAATAAAAAAAAAGAAAAAACAAAAATATTTTTTTTATTTAAAATACACGTGATATTAAATAATTAAATAAAAAAATTTTTTAAATAAAAAAAAAGAAAGGAACGATGAATGAATGACTTTTTGTTTCAAATTAAAATGAATTTTTAATTGTTACTTAATTTTATTTTTTTTTTTTTTCACTAATTTTTTTCTGTACATCGCATTAAGTTAAATTTACAATATTTGGATTTATACTGTTCTAGCTTTCGATTATAAAAACTTACTTGAATGTCGAGAAATATTTCATTCAGCTTTTAGTGCAATCTAAGTTTAGTTCCAAAACAGACTTAAATCGAGAATGTGGTTACTTGTACATATATTTATTTTTTCCTTAATATTCCTGGGAGTGCATCATGTGTTTAGCTATTGGAAACGTAAACGTTTTCCTCAAGAGAAAACTTTTCTTTATTGGGATTTTCTTAAGCAACTTATTCGTCGCGAATTACAATACGTTAAAGCAATTAATAACGATTATCGTCGTTTTCAATCGCATTCTTTTATTGGTATTTATTGCCGCTGGAAACCATGCCTTTTAATAAGAGATTTGTCTTTTGCTAACTCGATAATAAAAAGTGCTAGCTCCTATCATTTTATAAATACAAAATGGGATTATTCACGTAATTATCGTAGATATAATTTATTGGAGAAATTATCACCGATATTTTGTAAGAATCAGCTGGAAGGTATGTTGCCACATATTGAAAAAGTTGGCAAGAATATGTTAAATTATCTAAATGATCAATGGCGTCAAGACGTTAAGGTCATTGAGGTGGATGCACAATATTTAATAAGCACGTAAGAGACGGTTTTTTGTTTATTAATATTTATTTTTATAATTTTTTGTTTTATTTCTTTTGTTGTTTTTTTCTTTTTTTTTTTTGTTTTTAATTTTTTATATTATTTCAGTTTTGTTATAAACGTTCTCGCAAATTTAATCTATGGATCAGAGATGGATCATTTTAAACAAACTGATAATGCTTTTAAGCAACATGTCAATGAAAAGCTACGTAAGACAACAGCGTATAACTTGTAAGTATTCATTCTGTGCTTGAAATAATAAATAACTTCATGAATTTAGATTAAAGCGGGAATAAAAGCAGATTAAAGCATAAAAATTGCCGGAAATCCCTACGATCGTTTAAAATATTTAGTTTAGAAACAATACATTGCTTGTCTCATAACTGCATTATAGGACTTGTCCGCTTCTTGAGATTGATGTGGAAAGAAAGAGGAAAAACTTTAGTAAAGGCTTCCCTTAAGTAACTAATTTATTAATATTAAGTAGAATATGAAATTTTAAAAGAAAACATATTATACCGATTCGGTGTCGTGTTCCACCAGTACAACGCTACAGTGACTCGCCAGAAACTTCGGGAGCTTGATTGGGAAGTTTTAATGCATCCGCCATACAGTCCGGACTTGGCACCAAGCGATTATCATCTTTTTGTTGCATTGAAAAATTTCTTTAATGATAAAAAATTGGAATCTAGGGAGGATTGTGAAAATCGACTACTAGAGTTTTTTGCAAATAGAGACCAGGACTTCTATAAGAGAGGCATTTTGAAGTTACCTTTAAAATGGCAACAAATCATACAACAAAACGGTGCATATTTGACCCAAATCGGACAATCAAAAGCATGTTAAACAAAGTCTTGAAGTTCATATAAAAATAATGGATTTCTTTTTCCCCAAACTAACATTTAAATTACGTTTTATTCAAAGTATTTCGCTTCACTAGGTGCCACTTCTTCCATCTTTTCAACAAAATATGAATGTTTGTAAGGGAAAGACGACTGTCGTTTTAAAGCTGTACACCAAAAAGGGTCATCTGTTCGGTATCGTTGTAAGAATGGAAGCTTCATTCGACTATAGAAGAAGTAAAGCATTGTAATCAATGTGAATCAAAAGGATTAATGTCCAATGTTAACAGCGCGGAGAGTAACACTTTCCAGTTTAGTGCCACAATAGTTCCCACGAGCGTGTTCGGGTCGAATTTCATTGCGCTGAAAGTGCACGATATCATGACGTTTTATATATTACGTCGGTTTTTCGTCCCAACTTCATTAGCGATTATTGCTAGTGATCACGTCACATCCATGTAACTAACCTAGAAAGGTCCGCCATAGATACTCTTCCATGTTAATGGTTCGTCAAGTCTTCATTTTGGTTATTTGCCCCTTGGATATCCTAACACATTTAGCAGCATTGTCTTCAGATTTAAGCAGAAAAACTACAGCTTTCCGGAAATGATGATTATTCGATAAAAAGGTTGACATTTTCGCACGGAAAAACTTATGTGATGCTATGACACTGAATCATTAATACTTTAAGGTTATGTTGTTACGATATCATAAAACTTACGATATTGCGTTTTTTGGAATTTTCAACAAAACTTTCTGTTAAGGCCATCTTTTGTCAAACGCCGGAAACTTATTTGTACTCTTAATTTAAAAATTCAATTCACTAAAAGACAGATTTTTCGTTGACTGCGATTTCTGCACGTTGTTTAAGACGATGACTAATGTGTAATCAGTGATCGCGATGTGTTATGTGTGATGATATAACAGAGGCAGACAATTAATTTATTTATATTAAGAGAATATTAGTTCTAGACTTTTGTCAATACATAAAACGTCCAAGGAAAAATTCTGGAAAAAATTTCCAGAAGAAAAGTGAACAAGCCAAGCACTACTCCTGTTGTTAATGTCTCTTCGGTTCATTCAAGAATTAAAACTATTATCTAGATTTGTAAAAATTTACGTGCCAATTCCTGTTTCGATTTAAAAATCGTTTTCATATATAAAAATCTGTGAAAGGGTTCATACTTTACTATTATGAACCATATCCTCGTATATCGTCAAAGTTTCGAATAGTTTTTTCAGATATTTTTGTATACTACATGAACGCATACTATACTAGTATGGACAAAATATAATGAAATTGTATTCCTTTTAAAAGCCTGCGATATGATATATATGATATGATATCCGTCTGTCCGACTTTATTGTGGAGATCTGTTACTGTTAAAGACAGGAGATCTGTTCCTGTTAAATGACAGCGACTGTGATTAAATCCTTAAATTGTACCTAACTCTTCTTACCATCATACCTTAACACTACTATACATGATACATTACTATGGACAAAAAGTAATGAGACTATATATTTTTTTTTTACGAACCAGCGCTATGATCTCGATAAACATATTGTTTTGACTATTGTAAGCAACTTGACATAAATTTCGTGGCCTACCTACCAAAAAGACATTCAAGTGTAGGTATTTTAAGAATAAAGAGTCTATTTACATTTTGTTCACAATGGGACATTGCACGTGTACGTATTCACGTAGCAAAAACATGTACATACATACGCACGTATTATATAAACAACTTATTTACATAATATTTTTGTAGCTTTTTAAGACGAAATTCTTCGATAGCTATAAACTTACATCAAATCCTTCTTGAAAATGTGCAGCAACGTGAGTTAAATGGTTTAATACGCAAGGATATTTTACAAATGTTATTGAAGCTACGTAATGGAGATAATATTGAAAATAATGAAAAGTTCACTTGGTATCTTAATAATGTTTATAATGTTAGAGAAAAATTTCTCTCCCTAACGAAACTTACACGGATCGCTGAACATTTATTTGATATGGGATATGAAAGCATGGCGATAACAGCTACACTTACTTTATATGAAATTTTAAAAGACGATGACGTACGCCAAAGAATTATGCAAGAACTCGAAGGATGTGAATTAAAAAAAACTTGTGTAAATTTTGAAAATTTACAAAAACTCAAATTTATGGAGTTATGTATACAAGGTAATCAATCAATTTATTTAATTTGAGAAAATTTTTGATCGTATAAATATTTTTATTTAATTTTTTTTTTTTTTTTTTTTTTTTTTTTTTTTTTTTCTTTAGAGACTACACGTAAATATCCTACAGTTCCATTGATTGAACGTCAATGTTGCAAAGATTTTAAATTACCCGGAACCAAACTTACTATGCAAGAAGGCGACACTGTAATTATACCCTTAATGGCGATACAACAGGATGAGAAATATTACGTTAATCCTTTAAGTTACAAGCCACAACGTTTTGTGGAAACCAATAACGGTGAAAAGGGTGAAGTATTTATTGGTTTCGGTTTGGATGCACAAATTTGTGTCGGTAAGTTTTACAATAATTTAACACATACATACGTATTTATTTAATTAATTCTTTTTGCAGCTCAACATCTAGTTAAATTAGTAATAAAATTAATTTTAGTTAAATTTTTTCTAAACTATCATTTGGAAGCTATTGATTGTACAAGTATGAGAGTAGATTATAATAGATTAGCTCGCATAAGGTCTAATAAGGGATTTAAAGTTAAATTAAAATTATTGGAGAAATAAAAAAACAAATATTTAGAATGTAACTTTTATGTTTTTAATACCCACAACACCCATTATAAGTTTGTGCTGATGTAATACAAAGAAGGGCTTAAGATAGGTCTATCTTTTATTAGAACAATCGATTCACAATTATTTTCTGAAACGATTTAAGCCTTTCTGTCTACGTACTTTTGTGACTGCATTTTTTAAGATATTTTGACAGTATTCGCTATACTGTCCTACTTTGGCCCAAAGACGAGCGCTACTGCAATTTCGATCGATCGGACAATTTTCACGATCACGCTTCATATAACGCCCCATTTGAAAAGTGTTTTATATAAAAAAAAAAAAAAAAAAATCAGTAGAAACTAATATTTTAATCTATAAAATAAATGTGAAAAATTTGGTTCGGATAAAACTACTTTTTGATCCCGCTTCCCTTATAATCTTTCTTATGAAAAATAGGTCTTCGTATGGTTCAATAAAAAGGTGCAAATTTTAATGATGAAAATCAGTCCCTTATGTAGTAATTTGACATAAAAATAAACCTTACAAAACTTTGGACCAAATAGTTCTTTCACATACAAGCTTTCTCAAGAAAAATAAGCCCTTATATGGCAAAAGGGTCCAATCTTTAATAACTTGTGATTGAAAATAAGTCCCTAATAGTAATTTGATATAAAAATTAACCGTACCAAATTTGGAACAAGTAGATCTATTTTTTAGATCTTAAGGTAAATCTTTAGGTAAGACTTAAAGACTAAACTGATCAAATACGTCCTATCTACGTTATTTATAATAAACAATTGATATGAAATCTGAAGGGAATATGATCTATTAGAGATACGAACAGCCTTTGGTAAATACCGTTCAAGTCCACAATGAAAAAATAAACTTGTATTCGACTTAAATCAATCTTGTGATTTTAGGATAATTTCAAGTTCTACAAAAAAAAACAGAAATTGTTTATCTGGTTAAGGTTCATGAAATGAAAGCTCATACGCTAATGTCCAGGATTAATTTGCAGATGCGTTCCAGATATTCTTTACTGAACTAATCTTCTTCTTCATATTTTTCCGTCTGATACATCTACCTACGGCCGTATCGAAAGAATTATAGCATTTGAAATCATTTCAATTGTCATTTATGCTCCATTGAGTTTATTTATCATATTTTGTCATCATATGAAATATAGTATATGATAAGAATATAACTTAACAACTATTATTTTTATTTGATTCTATTCTCATTCACGTGTTTCCTAGAAGAAATTATATTGTAAATCAAAATTTTCGTTAGACCATTAGTTAGACCATGAGTCTAATATCTTAGTTAGTCCCTTTGGTAACTTAGTCCGAAATATTCCTTTCCTATATCATCAAGTGTTATGCGGATGAAGAAAATCACGATCATCTTGACTTAATCCAAAACACTAATCTGTAATTCTGTTTCTATATTATTGAGCCTATTTATCATATTTTCTCACCATATGAAATATAGTATATGATAAGAATATAACTTAACAACTATTATTTTTATTTGATTCTATTCTCATTCACGTGTTTTCTAAAAGAAATTATATTGTAAAACAAAATTTTCGTTAGACCATTAGTTAGTCCATGAGTCTAATATCTTAGTTAGTCTCTTTCGTAACTTAGTCCGAAATATTCGTTTCCTATATCATCAAGTGTATCGGATTTATGCGAATGAAGAAAATCACGATCATCTTGACTTAATCCAAAACACTAATCTGTAATCCTGCTCCTATATTATCAAGTGTATTGGATTAATGCGGATGAAGGAAGTTATTATGTGATTGAAATTTTTTTTTTGGGCCACACTTTACAAGGTGAGTTCTTAATAATAATATTTTGAAATTTCTCTTCTATTACGATTTTTTATTGTTGGTTTTTAGCTATTCTAAGAATGTTTACTGTGATTATTGGTGACTTTAACTGTTATTCTGAAGATAAATAATAATTTCTAGCCCGTTACCTTAATTCTTGACATTATTAAGGCTCTTAGAAAGAAAGGACGAATGGACATTTGCATAATTAAAATCACAAAAATATGTATTCTTAAGTGATTTCTATTTCGTTAATTACATAAGCATAGAAAATCGAATGAAATGTCAAGCTTTCTTTAATGAATATAAATTTTAAGTCCAATTTAAAGTCACATTTATAGTCACATTTATAATCACATTTAGTCACTTTTTTTTATATGTGTAGATATTTGTGTAAATTACATTATGGTTACATAACTAGTAAACGAAGTTAACATTTCGCATAACTAACTAACGTTTAAGAAGATTATCAAAATATTCGTTTTAAGTTTTTATGATATTCGCCAAATCATTAGCAAATGTCATCCTAATAGTTGAGCTAAATTGTTTTCCAACCTCTCAATAAACATTTGTATCAATTGCTCTTTTAAGTAAGTAAGCAATCAATTTATGTAACGTATATAGATCGATATCTATAGATGTCTTGTCTTTACCTAAAATTTTCTTTTTCTTCTTTTTTCATCCATTCCGTTCATCAAATGTGAAATGTGATTATGCAATTTTTTTTTTTATTTTTTTTTTTTTTGAATTTAATTAAATTATTTTCAATCATTTTTTTTATATCAAACTAAACTTGTACAGAATGTGACATAACGAGAGAAAACATTTTAAATATGATAAAATAAATAAAAGATTAACGCACATAAATAAATAAACGGAAAAGTTAATTCATTAAGAAAACTATAGTACATTTAACTAAAACAAAATGTAAGCATAACCAGCATAAACATAAACAGCTAAGCAATTAGTTACATAAGCAAACAACATTTAAGGTTAGCTTACGGCATACGAATGAATGCGCATTTTTCAAATTATCATAAGACTGTTAATGAGAAAATTGAAAGGAAAATTATATCATTTTTTACATCTTTAGAGACATTTAGTTGGCACACACACACAGTTCCTATAACTAAACATGTTCAGTTGGTTTTCCATAAATTGCTTTCGATCATTTTTAAAAACTTTTATAATTAATAATAATAATTTTTTCGAAATCGTGACGCGCTGTGATATAATGAAAACATTATTACAGAATTATTACCTGATTACCCGGCATTGTTTGAACCCACCAAAGATTATGATTGTAAATGAATTAATATTAGTTTCTATAGATGAGCCGAATGTAGTTCAATGTAGTACAAGTGTGCATCAAACAATTGTTAAGGGAGGAATAGATGGGAGATGCTCGGCTTAACAACTTTTTCTTTTGACTCCCAGCTTTATAAATGAAATGTGCCAACAGTTAATATATCTTCAGTCAACTTCAAGTAATTAATTAATCGGGCATGTTTGTTATATCGGTCCAAATTCTGTTTTAAAGTTGGGGAAAATTACTTAAAACAATAGAAGAAAATGACTAAATAAACTTTTGATGATGCGTCATTAGTTTGCAAATCAGTTTATTTAAAAGGTGGTTCTATAAAAGCTGTTATCGAAACAAATTCAAGCTTAATCTAAACGGCTTGTAAAGCTCAAGCAAAAAGATTACCTTAAATTTAAACATTATTTTTTGATTATGTCTTCAAAAGTAAGAACATTTTAGTGAGGATTCTTTTCCCTTTATTAGTCCATTAAAAATAAAGCTTGTACATGACCTGAGCTGGGTATTCATACCTTTTTTCCACCACTTTTTGGTGAACTGGGTGGGTGGAAAGGAAAACTATCAGGACTAATTAATGTCTGTTGTTTTTGTATATTCCCTTAAGTTATATTGAAGATTTAATAAAGCTTACTCAACTACTGAAAGTCCGGAAGTAATATTTATTTTTGACCATCATGCGATTCATTTATTCATGTTTTTTCTTCAATTTCTATGTCTATTTTTTCTATCGATACGTACCTCTGTTCATTTCCTATTTCTAATTTACATCTTTCGATTGTGCAAGTCGTATATATATAATTTATTAATTTCGTTTGAAAACATAATTTTAATATCATTGAAAACTTACGAGCTTTAATAAATTTCGATATATGATCTACTGATTGTATTATCTAAACGTATTTCATTAAAAACTAATATGTCTCTATAAATTGTTCAAAGGAACTCTAATTAAATTTGATATAAATGGAAAACTTTCAAATTCAATATTTAAAAAAAATTAAGTATATTTTTATAAAATTTTACTATTGATATTAAATAAAAAGCTCAATAAATTAAATATTTACTGTAGGAAAATATAAAAATATATAATAAAACAAGTAAGTAAATTACATTCGGCTGCGATGAATCTTTTATCACCTTTATCCTAAAAAAAACGAAAAACGAAAAACGGAATTTCCATGTTCTCTAATATTGGATAGGTGTGGTAGATTTGTTCCATTTTTGGAAATTTTTATTGTTCAGTCTATGAGTATCAAGAAAACGGAGATGTTTTCATCTTATATTATACTGTAGGCGTATTCTGTGACCGGTTCGGCCCATTTTCAATACCAAAGTGCGTTCAATGCTTTTGCCAATTTTCATCTAGATATCTTAATTTTTGGATCAGTAGAACATAGACATTGTACAAACGGACAGAAAGACAGACGGACACAAGCACAGACGGACACAAGTACAGACGGATACAAGGACAGACGGACGTAAGCACAGACGGACGCAAGGACAGACGGGCAGACGGACACACAGACAGAGGAACGCTTGGATACACAGACAGAATGGCGGACGGACAGAAAGATACGGACGCAAGGTCAAACGGACGCAGGGACAGATGGACATAAGCACAGACGGACATAAGGACAGACGGACAGAAAGACAGACGGAGGCAAGGACAGATGGTCATAAGGACAGACGGACAGAAGTACAGACGTACGCAAGGACAGACGGATACAAGTACAGACGCAAGGACAGACGGATGCAAAGATAGACGGACGTCAGGACAGAAGGACGCAAGGACAGACGGACAGAAAGATACGGGCACAAGGACGAACGGACGCAAGGGCAGACGTACAGAAAGATACGGACACAAGGACAAACGGACGCAAAGACAGATGGACATGAGCACAGACGGACATAAGGACAGACGGACAGAAAGACAGACGGACGCAAGGACATATGGACATAAGGACAGACGGATACAAGTACAGACGTACGCAAGGACAGACGGATGCAAGGATAGACGGACGTCAGGACAGACTGACGCAAGGACAGACGGACGCAAGGACAGAGGGACACAAGGACAGAGGGACGCAAGGACAGACGGACGCAAGGACACATTGACAGAGGGACGCATAGATACACGGACACAAGGACACACGTACCCAAGGACACATGGACGGACGTACTGGTGAAGGTTTTTAAATCGATTTTAAATATAATGCTGATCAAGATTATATATACACATTTTCTGAGATCTTTGAAACTTGCTTCTGGGTGTTGCAAATAAAATAATAAAATGAATATAGCCGCGTTCTTTGATGGTGAGTATAAAAAACATTTGAAAACACTTAACTGTAGGGCAAACTCAACTCTTACATACCCTACAACTGCTTACCATTCATAGTAAACCTTATACGGGAGAAACCTGAACCAACCGAATTCCAAATTTGTTAAAGTTAAATTATTTGTTAAGAACTTAAATAAAACCATTAAGTAAAAAAATAAAAAAAAACTTCTTCTTCTCTTCACTCATTTTAATCATAAAATACCCAAAATTTGGACTTTGTTATCATATAAGAAGCTTCTTTTTCAAAAATTCCTTATATGGGAAGGGGCCAGAAAGGATTGGAAGAAAGTTTACTCGACAAATCGTCCTCCTAAATCAATTTTCAAGTCAAAATTTTAAAAGTTCGACCTTGTTGTCAAATGAACGTCCACAAGGAAGACGGTTCAGAATGCGTTCCCATTCGAACCAAACTTTTTCGCTTTTACGTTGTAGGTCAGAATAGAATTTTTTAGCATATTTCCTCGAGAAATCTTAAAAATTCATATGAAAACTTTTTTCAACTGCGATGTTAAACAAGGGTATGGTCAAAAAAACTCTCCGATCCAAACCACTTTCAAAAGCGTTCATCATTTCATCAAAACATGTTAGTATTGCAAATTTCGTCCTGTAGGTTGAAGACAAGAATACAAGAATGGGCAGACACACCAAGCAGATAGACAAGTTTCAATCAATTTAGAAAATGATTTTGAATCGATTAGTACACACATAATAATAAAAATTGGATCTAGGTTCACTTTCAAAATAATACAACCTATTTACCATAAATGGTGTAGGGTAAAATAAATGAGCGAATTTTGAATATTGTTTCCAATCAATTATTTACTTCTGCTTATTTACAATTTTGCGGAATATTTTCTCAACGAAAGCACAAACAATGACAATTACTGTGTGGTGAAAAACGAACAGAAATGCTACAGGCGTGCATAAAACGCTTGAAAAGTGCTTAACTTATAATTTTCATTTCAGTTTTCATAAAACAATAAACTAAAAATGTTGGTTGTATCTGTAAGTGTATAGGTAAAGGATGCTGTTTTGACCTACTTCCCTTTAGACTATCGTTAGCAATAGAAATCTCTTCTCTGCCATTATACACAACGCAGGTAATTGCCTGTGGTTGGAGGATGCCAAGGGTTTTGCAATTTCTCTTTTAATCTATTCATCTCTCCCTCTTTGTTTGGCTCACTGTTTCTTTACAACAAGTTTCCCTTTAGGTTAAATATTAATGTTAGTCCTGTTGCAGATATGTTAGTGAAGCTTGAAGCTCCGTCATATTCTCTATGTAAATGAAGTTGGCAGAAGGATAATGCGATTAGAAAACAAAACGAGAAAAAAGAAGAAGAAATTCTTTTTGAATTGCAAATAAAGTGGAAAAATGTGTTACATTTGGTCAAGAGATGCTAACACTTTAGCATACAGATCTCTCAAACGCATGCAGTTAATTTTGAATTTCTAATTAAAAGTGAGACAAGAAAAAAGGCTGGAATAGAAAGCATTTTTTATTTTTAATTAAGCAACTTACCATTTTATTAGAGTTTTAATTAAAGTCTGAAACGAGAATGAAAAGAAACCAAATGAATTATTATTTCTGAAACGTTACAGGAAAAGCAAACAAACTTGTGAAAGATATTATTAAATAAATAAATTTTCTGTTCTTTGCTTAAATTTAGTTCCACGTTCTAAAATATATATTTTATGAAAATCTTTTTATAACAACGTGAAGCTTTTCAACTTTTTCACTACGCCCCAACAACAAGGAGGATATTAAGCGCTCTATTAAATATTGAAACAAAAAAAAGCGATAGCATCTGACGACCGGATTAAGTACAAAAAAAAACAAAAAAAAAACTCAGTTTTATTAAATGAACTAAATAAATAAACCCTGAAGGCTCAATATTAAACGATTAGAATTGAAATAAAAAAAAAAAACAGGATTTTTAACAAGAGTTCAAGCTTGATACCAAACTGGCTATATATAATGATTGCCTTCAAATTTCTAAATGATTTTTTATACTCCTCATGGAGTTGCTGGGATGGATATATTAGATTTATCTTTTTCCTTTCTAATACTCGCTTCTTTGTGTTTATAAAAATTGGAAGAGAAAGCTTAAACTAGGCAAATAGATTGTAATTTTAACGGTCATGAATGAAGTGCGATTGTAGACGTCAACTGTAAACTATAAAGGAGAACAAGTATTAATTTATTAAATTTAAATTTTATATAATATTTCCTGTCCCATATATAGAGATAAAAAATTAAAAAAAAAAAAAAAAAAATTTCTTGATCGACAAGCAAACTACTAAAAGAAACTCTTTATAATCATCATACATTCGTTGAAGTTAATGAAAATCAAAGACTTTCCCACATGGGGATATAATACTCTCTTAACACTCTTCGCTTATATAAATAATTAATGAAGCGTATGTATGTGACAACAATGTGATGGTTTACATATGTTTTTAATTTGTGCAAAATTTTCTTGTTCTTCTTGAAATTAATTTTCCATAAGAAATAATTTGTTGCAATGTTCTAGCAGGATGTCACAATAAGAAGGAAACACATTAGGTTACTTGTCACGATTATTATATAACTCATCACTCAATAAGTTCATAGGATCATTATTTTTTTATTATTATTGTTACGATCATCTTGCGAAACGATGTGTTGTCTTGGTGTTATATACTGCCATATACTGCTATATGCTGCTATAAATTGCTATATACTGCCAACTACTGCTATATACTGCTATAAATTGCTATATACTGCCAACTACTGCTATCTACTACTGAATACTGCTATCTACTGCTATATACTGCCACACACTGTTATCTACTGCCACACACTGCTATCTACTGCCCCACACTGTTTACTACTGCCACACATTGCTATCTACTGCCACACACTGCTATCTACTGCCACACACTGCTATCTATTGCCACATACAGTGACACTCTCATGTAATATTGTTAGAAAAATCATTTACTGGTAAAATCTATGAAAAAGAAAATTGTTTCTTATGCTTTATTTGTCATAGTAGCTGGCGTTGGACGCAAAGATAGATAAGAATTCTCTCGAAATCTATTAAATAAAGGAATTAACGAAACAGTAAAACTTTCATTTCATTTCTAGTCCAATATGAAATTTTTGCTCTCTCAGTGAAAGTAAGACAAATATATATCAGAGATCCATAATTCTAATGTGACTCAATTGATCTCGCATTAATATTCCACAAGCCTATGACGTATTTTGCATATATATTCTAGAGGCATATGTTATTCATATTTTGCTTTAAAAATCAAAAAAAAAATTCTTTTAATTGCTTTTACTGATTTACTTAATTTATTTTTCAAATGATTCCTTAAATAGCTTTCCTTTCCATTTTATAAATTATCATAAAATACTTGAAAGGCATAATAATAAATTTTCATTTTACTTTTCGGAAATTATTGTTCATTAATTATGATATTTTTTTATAACATTTTTTAAACGCGTTAATAACGACTATATTTCTTTCTCCATTTATAGATAAAAGAAAAAAAAAAAAATTTTATATTCATTTCATTTATACTTGATTTCATTAAATTACGCTAATTATCATTGAATAATATCAGCAATAAATGTGATGTTCTCTTTATAATCATTATTATTATTATTGTTATTATTATTATTATTTATGGCATTTTAAACATTGTCGGGAAATTTAAACAGGCATGATATGCAAAAAAAAAAAAAAAAAAAAAAAAAAAATACGCAAATAATAAAATTAATAAAAGGCGGGAATGCGGAAAAATAATTGGTTCATTATATGAAACAGCAAAACTAAGTCTTTTAAAGGATATCATGTAACTTTATCTCATCATGCATTATTAATTATACTAAAGTGCCATTAATTTTGACAAATTCTAACAAATTTCAGTTACAATTTATCAGTTTTTTTTTTTTTTAAATTGCACTCTTCCTCTTTTTTTTAAATTTTGGTCTTGCCATCAGATTCATTTTCACTTACAAAATTTTAATTTAAAATAAAACATATTCGTCTTTTCAATGAATTATTGGTAAAAATATTTGCGAATTACAAGATACTCTAGACTATGAAATGAATGAATGAATGAATAGATAATTACGGTCAAATCATGTTAAGGTAAAAATTAAAGAGATTTATCGGATTATAAGAACACTAAACACTAAATCATGTTAAGGTAAAATTTAAAGAGATTTATCGGATTATAAGAACACTAAAATATACCCCTAGAAAATGTAAAAGTGTTGCTGATAACCAATAATAATAATTATAACGAAGTAGGAGAGTTATGATTTCTTACTCTTACTAGGAGACCATGGGGCATCGCACATGTTGTAAATGGTGAGGAAATGCTTGAAGCACCTTAAATGGTACTTAAGCATCCAAATATTTAAATGTTACCTAGTTCATTTGCCTTGAATAAACTATTTGATTATTATTATATAATATTATTATCATAATTTATTTAAATGACTGAAATAAATTCTTGAACTAAAAAAAAAAAGGTAGAAGAGGAGCACTAGGAACTATGAATAAGTTATAAAAATGGTCTATAAGAAGAGTTTGTTGCATTTCTCTTTCGTTAATAAGAGCGTTAGCTACTGACAATCTATGAGAGATCTAAAATGAATTTAGATAAAAGATTTGATGATTTTATCTTTACAAGATCAAAGGCGCGATATTTGGATTATTCCATAAACCAATTTTTCTTAAAACAGCAGCATCATTTGCAGGGGAATTTAAAATAAAAACAAAGCAAGATAAAATCTATCATTGTGGACTTCGGTGTAAATTGTAAGTGATTAAGAATAAAGTGTCAGTGCAGATCGAATAGGAACAATTTTTGTATTTGATTCTTATATTGATTCAAAATTTGATCTATTGGAATTTCATCAATACTTTGAAAATCCTAACTTTATTTATTTATTTATTTGATTTAATTAGTATGCTACAGAAAATTTAATGCATAACTTACGAAAAAAAAAAAAATTAATAAAAAGAAAAAAAGTAAGAAACAAAATCTTATGAAATAGGTTCTTAACAGCAAGACTTATAACGTTGATAATAACTAGAATATACTAAATATATAGTAAAATTACATATAAGAAGCGAATATAATAAATAAGGTACTAATAGGATTAAAAAGTTGTCCGAAGGATCGCCCTCTTTATACTATTAGTCGAGTCGTGCGACGGATCAATCAAATGGGCATTTTTATTAAACATATTGCAAAGAATCCGAAAAGGATTGAAAAGCTGATAATTAGTACGGCAATGAGGTAAGTAAAGAAAATCATGATGCCTCGTGAATCTACCAGGACCATTAAACGAGATGGCCTGGAGAAGGATAGGAGCAGATATAGACCCTTTAATCAGTTTTGCTATAAACATTACTCCTAACATTTCGCGTCTTTCTTCAAGTGTGAGGAGATCAATAAGCTGAAGTCTATTAATTAATTAGAAAATTTTCTTAGTTCTATCTTTCTTTTTTACATGGTTTTTAGAAGCTTTCATTAATCTTGGAAATACAAAATATTTAGATCCATTTCAATTTTACATTTCGCAAATAGTTAATTAATTTTACAAAATTTTGATGGAAAATAATAAAAATAGTATTGTCGTCCAAACGCGACCTTTAAATACCCTACAAAACCTAATATAATTCTTTATTTAGTTTCTTGAGAAAGCATAAAAAATTACAAAAATATACTATGATGATACCCAAAAAAATATATTTACTTAATCCAAATTTGGTGCAGTCAAGTTTTTATATGAAGTTACTAATACGGACTGATTTTTATCATGAAATATTAAAAATTAATCCTTTTCTCGTACAAAGGCTTACTTTTAACGAAAACCCTTGTATGTGATGGGATCTAAAAAATAGACGTACATAACCCAAATTTAGGGCAGTTAATTTTTATCTCAAATCACTATTATGGACAAATTTTTATCATAAAATAATAAAGACCTTACCTTACCCTTTTCTCTTATAAAAAAATTTTATTTTTCAGGAGAAAATAGATTTGTGTGGCCTGAATTTGATTAATTTTTATATTAAGTTACTATCATGGACTTCTTTCTTTTCATCATAATATATTAAATTTTAGATCTTCTTGTCATATGAAGATTCAGTTTTCATGGTCATGTGGGAATTTGGCTCAAAATATGCTCTCATGGGTTCTAAATTTGTCACATTTACTTTATATACCAAAATACTAATTTGTAACGATTTATATAAGATTTAAAGTCATTTTCAAATGAGGGCGTTATATGCAGAGTAGTCTTAAAAATAGTCCGACTGAATTCATTTGCAATAGCGTTCGTCCTTGGTCCAAGAAAAAATATCTCAAAAATTGCGATCTATACGTTGAAAACAAGAATATGGGCAGACATTAGGCAGACAGGCAAACAGACAGACAGGTTTAAATCGATTCAGAGAATAATTCTGAATCGATCAGAAAATAATTCTGAATCGATCAGAAATTAATTCGAAATCAATCGTTATAACATAAGATGAATCTATCTCAAGCCCTTCTGGGTGTTACATACATCTGAAAAAATTTATCATACCCTCTATCACAAGTCATTTAGAATATGAATTTGTGAGTTGAGTTTAGGTTTGACATTCTTAGAAATAAAGATTAGGAACTCAATATAAAGCTTACTTTCGGTTAAATGACAAATTTCTGAGTCCTTTTAGTTTTGTGCGTATTATATGAGATTATAATTTCAGATCGGTGGAAAAATAAGGAAGCGATTGGTCTAAAAATTCCTCTGAACCCCTAAAGAATTAAGGAAAAAATTAAAAAAAGGATTTTTAAAGATCTATTCGGAAATGTTACAAATTAAAATGCAATTTATAGCTGAGTAAGGTGATGGATATCAAAGGATTCATTTGTTTAGGCATAAAAATGTTTATGATCTTTTAATAATCAACACAATGGGTATTGTTTTGTTTAAAGCATATCGCAATCGATTATAATTTACTTCAAAAGATCCACAAAAATCTAAACAAACTTCTAAACAAAACTTCTTCTTGATATCCATTTGGAAATGTAAACTAAAATTTAAAAAAAAAAGTTTTGAAATCTTACCACATGAACCAAATGAAAATAAACAAAATATTTTATAAAATGCTGAGAAGGCAAAAAAAAAAAAATAAATAAAAACACAATTCTCGCTAAAGTGAACATACGGAAACCATCATATCAACTATAAGACAATAGCGAAGGGCATGATTTTTTTGATGGTAAATTGGAGAAAAGATGCCCAGAGTCAATCAAGGACAAACGGTCGATATTAAAAACTGAATCAATTCAAAATTATGAGTCAAAACTATATTTTTATTTTACAAAATCTCTAATGCCTT
>KK351013.1:408736-421115 GCA_000671755.1 Glossina brevipalpis
GGTACAAAAATTAAATAATAAAACCCTAGGCACACTAAGCCATCGCTAGACATGATTAGATTGACTTAAACGTTTGTATTGCGGGAAAATGGAAATATTTTCTAGAATTCAAGAAAATCTCCTTTTTTGTGATTAGCAAGCAAACTTATAGACTAAGTTTTCCCCATTATTTGCACGAATGATCGAACAAAAATCTTACATTATTATCTATAAAGTCTTTGCTATATAATCTTAGATAGACTAAATATACCATCATTTTATGCTATAGTATCCATAAAAATATAAGCGATACAATGCTAAGAGCAACAACCAAATAATAATGACAATTGTTCCGAATGTTTGTAGCATAAAAATACACTTACACGCACACACACACACACACACATAGATTCATGCCCATGACGTAAAATGTTAACACAAATAAAAATTTATTAACAGTACACACAGCTGCATAGAGAGACGAAGCAAGCAGTTCGCATCAACAAATGTTGCATGAAAGCTAAAATTTTTAAATTGTGTCATGGATGTTTGCAGACATCATAAGAATTGTGAGGGAAAATCTATTTGAACACTAACAAAACAGCTATAACAATACATTTCCTAAACATGGCATTTAAACCAAAAAAAAAAAAAAAAAAATATTTTTGTGTTTACAAAAATGAAATAAAAAAAAAAAAAAAAATAAAAAAATACACGTAAACAGACAAAATTTCTTAGACGAATTTAGGCGCAGTAAGTTTTCAACATTATGTGTATATATATATACATATATATATATATATATACTAATAGATGTTATGTTTACTTAAAGAAGATATGTATGTATGTATGTATACATGACTTTTGGTTTATTTATACATTTAATGAAACAAAAAATATTTATTAAAGAAAAGTATGAAGAAAACTTTTGCGCGGTGGTAAGAGTTTTTCTATTACAATCTAGTTGCCATCTTATATAGTAAAAAATAATGCTTTGCAATTTGATTATGACCTAAAAATCGTAAACAAAGCATGCAATGATGACAACAACAACAACAACAACAACAGTAATAAGGCCATAGCCCAACCTCTTAGATAAATTCAAGATAAATAGTTATACGTTAACTATCACTATGAAATACAACTACACAACACCCAACCAACCCACAAAAGCTATCACTTGCCATGTAGCCAAAGATGACATATACGATTAAAAGAAGTACAGAATAAGAAGAAGAAGAAGAAAAAGAAAAAGAAGAAAAAAATAAGGAAAATAGCAAGCACATGACCCTATTGTTAAAATAACCCTCAACACTCAAACACTTGGAGAATTAAGATAAAATAAAGTCTCATATAAAACTGTACCACAAATTCGTATGCATTCTCATGCTCGCGTACATAAATACATATGAATAAATAAACTACGTATCGTTGCCGTATATTGTAATGAATGAACATTGCTTACATAAATTTAGTTGCAGGCAGGCATGCATTTTGAATTTTAAATTCTTATCGAGCTCACTACAATTATGATGCAAGCACCCACAAATACATTTATATATGTATATGTATATATACAGATATATATATATATATATATATATATATATATATGTACATAAAAAGGAAGTATAGTAAAAACCATCATTCTCAACAATAGTGCTCATCACTGTGTAGTCATCATCTCTTGTTCAATTGCAAATTTCCACATATGCATAAGCCAAAGTTGTGATACAACACAACATAGATATAGAAGTAAATGCAACCACTAAACCACTACCAATGCAACCATTATCTCGGAATTGCTTGTCATTTCCCAGCGTAAAAAAACTATATATAGCGACATACCAAAAGGTTTCCGTTCACTTTTCGTTAGTTACCCATAAAAACAAAAATAAAAACAAAAAACAAAATTAAAAAAAAAAAAAAAGAAAAATGTATATATAAAAAAAAAAAGAATTCTTTTTTTTTTTTTAAACAAAAGTTTCTATCATGTCGCGTACATTAATCATGTGACAGTAGCAATTCAGCACCCATCCACATCAGCACCATTCATGAAAATATAGCAACATCTGCAATCAACAGAAATCTCCATTCAACTCATGTTTTTACTCATCTCTTGTTTAAATGCAACTGAGAAACTTACAAATTAGTGGTTCAAAACGAACTTTAATGACCGTACAACACTTTTAATACATCATAAACTAGAGTTCAATGCAAATACGAATATTTGAATCTGATTTTCAAGAACAAGAACTAGACAAGTTAAAGAGTAGATCAACTAAAGGTTAGATAAACTCGAGGTTAGACAAACTAATAGCTAGATAAACTAAAGGTTGGATAATATCGAGGTTAGATAAATTAAAGATTAGATAATATCGAGGTTAGAAGAATTAAAGTTTAGATAGACTGAAGATTTGATAAACTGAATGTTAGATAAACTAAAGGTTAAATAAAGTAAAGGTTAGATAAATTAAAGGTTAAATAAACTAGAGGTTAGATTAACTAAAAGCTAGAAAAACTAAAAGTTAGATAAACTAATGATTAGACAAACTAAAAATTAGATGAAATAAAGATTAGATAAACTAAAGATTTGACAAAATAAAAATTAGATAAACTAAATACTAGATAAACTCAAGATTGGATAGACACGACAAACTAATAGTTTGATAAATTAAAGAATACATAAACTAGAGGTTAGATTAACTAAAAGCTAGATAAGCTAAAAGTTAGATAAACTAATGATTAGACAAACTAAAAATTAGATGAAATAAAGATTAGATAAACTAAAGATTTGACAAACTAAAGGTTAGATAAATTAAAAACTAGATAAACTCAAGGTTGGATAGACTCGAGGTTAGATAAATTAAAGATTAAATAAACCAGAGGTTAGGCAAACTAATAGTTTGATAAATTAAAGAATACATAAACTAGAGGTTAGATTAACTAAAAGCTAGATAAACTAAAAGTTAGATAAACTAATGATTAGACAAACTAAAAATTAGATGAAATAAAGATTAGATAAACTAAAGATTTGATAAACTAAAGATTAGATAAACTGAAGACTAGATAAACTCAAGATTGGATGGACTCGAGGTTAGATAAATTAAAGATTAAATAAACCAGAGGTTAGACAAACTAATAACTAGATAAACTAAAGATAGGATAAACTTGAGGTTAGATAAATTAAATGCTAGATAGACTAAAGATTTGATAAACTATATGTTAGATAAACTAAAAGTTACATAAACTAAAGGTTATATAAATGAAAGATTAAATAAACTAAAGATTAGATAAACTAAAGTTTAGAAAAACTGAAAATTAGATAAATTGAAGGTTAAATAAACTAAAGGGTACATAAGCTAAAGGTTAGAAAAACTAAAAGTTAGATAAACTAAAGGTTAGACAAGCTAAAGAGTAGATACATTGAAGATTAGATAAAGATAGAGGTTAGATAAACTATGTTCCTATATGTTTTAAATCTCTTTTTTTTTCTTGATTACTCACAAAATACCTTTCGTTAAGGATGCTATCAAAATCCTTAAGTTTCGAGATATCCTAAATTCGAGCCTACATCTCCAAATAGAAGTTCTCTTAAGAAATTCCAGTCTTGTCAAATATTCATAAGATTTTATATGCGATACGCTAAAGATTTACATTACAAGCGTTTAGTAGGATCATTAAATTGCATTAAAAGAAATTGTTACAAAGTATTTGCAAAAAAAAAAACCCTCTAAAACAATATAACTTAAGTGTGTATAGACTCATTCCGATTATCTCGAAAACGTAGTTATATCATTTTTTTAAAAAAACACATAAAAATCCAAATGGTTTCATACTATTACTGAGAACGGATGGCAAAATTAAAGTTCAATGTTATGTTTCTTTATATGTAAGAAAAAAAAAATGTTTTTTTTTCAATGTAGACGAGCATAAAGATAATGCCTTTTAACCTCACAGGCTGACAACCATATCGGTACAAATGCATTAAAGCGCGTTCGCCATAACAAACACTCTTTTCTTGTTTGAAAAGAAAAAGAGATAAAAGAATTTTCAATTGTTTTTTAAATAATGAATCTTTAGTTTTATTTCTGAAACTGTTATTAAGATAGAAAAAGCTTTAGAAATATTTTTAAAAGTAAAAAATTAAACATTAAATGTAAACTGTAATGAGTCTAAAAGATCAGATTCTTAGAGTACGAACTACTATGGACAGAAAGTAATGAGACTGCATTCAATTTTTTTTTATTTTAATACCCGCACTACGGTATCGGTATCGGTATCGGTGGGTATATTTTTTGGTATTTTGGTATGACTGTGAACAGATGATATAAATTTCAAGATACGTGACGCATTAGGTTATTAACGATCAAAGGGCGAGTGTATTAAAAATTACAGTCTCATTACTTTTTGTCCATAGTATTGTAAGGAACAAAAAGCGTGTTCCTTTTTTTAATTGTTGCCGGAGTCAACCGTCAGCTTTTCCAGGTTCATACACAAATGATAGAAAAGTCCACTTTATTTTATTAACTACTGAACACTTTATTTAATAAACTTAGTTGAAATCTTCGTCTGTCCGGGGACGTCATTGAATCTAGTTTCGGACTCTTGCGTGATGCCCTCTAAATATGTTCTTCAAAGTCAGATGGACGAGGATCAAGGAAAAGACTATGGCACGACCGCACACGTCGCTGTTCAGGATCAGAGAGAGAGCAAGCGGAAACAGCAGTGTTCCCCACTTGCTGTATTTTCTCGTCAGCTAGGTGGTGTTGCCACTTATCTGATTTACCCCCAGGGTCGCATTCCAACCCTTCGCTGCGGGTTACTGCCTACTGCAGTAACCGCACAGCAATTAG
Source organism: Glossina brevipalpis (assembly GCA_000671755.1). NCBI lineage: Eukaryota > Metazoa > Arthropoda > Insecta > Diptera > Glossinidae > Glossina > Glossina brevipalpis. The sequence goes on from KK351013.1 coordinate 413,572, forward strand.
GAAGGGGAACCGTGTGTACCAAAACAAGGGTATGACTTTGGTCCTCACAGTATATGGCTATGAAGCCCATAAGACAAATTTTCTTTTTTTTTTTTGGTTCCTTTGACTTAACCGCTTTTGTTTATTTGGAGGATCATATTAAGGCTACTGATTCAGAATAGCATAGATAACGAATGAAATGAAAATCATAAAAATCATGATAAGAAAACACGTTGTTTTCTTTTATGACTAATGATCGGTCATAACACTTGACTATGGCTATATATGGTAAATAGAAGCAAGAGAAAAAAATAAGATAAGAGAAAATTATATATTTTCTCATGTTATGCACAGTCTTTCAAATGGATCAAAAAGACAACGCAAGTATCTATGCTCGTGCCATCATCGCGTTCCACAAACAGTTAGTTCTGTACTGTAGGTTTTTATGTTTTATAGACAATAATCATCAGACCTGAAAAGATATCTTCACCGCACACAATAGATTTCCTTACAAAAAATATAACTTCTTGTGAGAAGACATGCAAAAACTATTATAGTACGAATTGATTCGTTTATCTTTCTTTAAGATCTTCTTCTCTTGAGAATTAATGCATATTTAGTTCCCCTTCACACAAGTGTTGAAAAGCTATCACTTGCATTTTGTTAGCGGCTGCCTATCATCATGGTAATCGATTACTCAAGTACAGAGTCTCGGCTGTTTCTGTCACTTTAGATTCATGATAAAATGAAATAAGAAACGATGACGAAGCGGTATTGACCATCTTCTAATTTTATCTTTGAAACTTTGGAACTGTCTCTGAAATGTAAGGAAATAAGAGTTTCAAGAGTTAAATTGCACAAAAGCTCCTGCTGCGCAAACTTTTTTTTTTCTAATAAAAAGACGAATATATATACTTACCCCGCCCCTCCCCCCCAACTTTATATATAAATATTAGCTTTATTTAAAGAAGAGAGGAGGGGAAACTGATTTTATAAAAAACATACGCAATAAAAGTTTTAATATCAAATGTAAATGAATTGTTCACGTAAGGGAGTAAATGTTTCTGTGCTTGCTATCGCTTCCTTTCTAAAACTACTCTTAAATACGTTCTAATCTGTACGAGAATTAAAATTGCAAAGACCGCGTAACTAGTAAAACTAATATTTATTTTATTCATTAGTAAATTAGTTTTCTTTTTTTCTCCATTAAATACATGAATATGACAGATCAGACATTCCATTAAAACATTAGGTGTTTTGAAGTCGACAAAAACTTGAGTTACTTTAATTAATTGTTTAACAGTTTTTTAAAAGCATTTTTCATAGAATCCATAGTTCAACGTTGGATACCAGGGTAAAAAATATATAAACAAGAAAACACAATGCATTGGAAAAGATAAAAAAAAAAAAAAAAAAAACAAAAGAAGCCTTCAAACGTGGCTGCCTATCATGACAATTGAACATGAAATGGCAAAGTTGAGAGAATATATGAATTTTTTTCTTTAATACTCTTAATTAGGTTACCAAATAAATGAATGAAACAAGTTAACAAGCAGTGTGTCAGTAATGCTCTGTTACAGCCTAAGTAACATATATTATGTTCATATACGCGAACAATTGATTTCGTAAAGTTGACCTAAAAGTTGATCTTCAGAATAATTGTTCATATATAATTAATTGTACTCAGTATATAGGTTCGATTTTATTCTACGGCTTTCACTTATTTTGTTTTAAATTTATAAATTTAAATAAAAAATTTCATTTTTATTTTTTTTGTATTCTTCATATTAACAAAAATTAATTAAGTCAGATCACCGACTATGTCGACAATAATCTGCTCGTCATACAGGAAACGTACCTATTATACTACAGAATCAGAATTTACTTATGTAGTAGGTGTTTACTATTTTAACACGCTCAGCGGTTGTTAAACGACTCATATTACCAAATGGCAAACATATGATATGACATATGATAAACATATGATGCCCTAGATAAGAGTTCTCTTTTACATATGTGGCTGAAACAAGGTTGCCAAATCCGGACCACGAAATGGATAACCCTGTATAACAAGTAGATCGATAATAAAAAAAGGAAAAAGTCAAACGAAATTTCGAATAAGCCTAGAAGTGAAAAAAATGAGATATTGATAGAGAAACAATTCCCTTATTTTGCCGAAAATTTTATTACTACGGTGAGATGATTATACAAATTCATTTACTGAAATTTCGAATGGTATTTAAATTTTTTTTTTAGAGTTATAATGTCTTCTCTTCGGTATCAAATGAGATCGATCGTTTAACGATGATCACGATTACGTGTATCATCTTAAAAGTAATTTTTCAAAGAAAACAAAAATCAAACAAGCAGCAAAATTAATACCTTTAGGAATTTTAATAGTAAAAAATAAAATAAAGGTTGCTTTGGGGCTTTCTAAAAAAATGATTAAACTTAGCACTTTTGACTCTTGCATATATAAATATGTACATATTTGAGAAAAAAACTTACATTTCTAGAATTCCTCAAGCAACTTACATTTCTAGAAAGCCCTACGCCCTCAAAGATATGATATACAAAATAAAGTTAGCAAAGTGGCAGATAATATCTGTCGCGAACTCCCATTTTTTAAATATGAAAAATTAAGAAAAGTATTCACATTAAAATGAAGCTCAGCAATAGATATTCGCCAACTTAAAAAAGCTTTGGTAATTATAGACGTGAGGTTTCAAAGTCAGTTTCATCAATACGAAATTATATAACAACATCGAGAGAAATGGAACAAACATAACCTAAAAAAAAAAGATTATTACTCTAAATAATCACTATAAAGTGCTAGTTAGTGACAAATGTCAGCGTGTCGAAGTGCAATGAATGAATGAATGAATGAATGGAATGAATGTATGAAAATTGATATATTAGATCTAGAAATTTTATATTTAAGCGAAGCCTCCTGCATCCCTATAAGTTGCTGTCGAATGAATTTTTGACTGATAGGCAAAAATTGCCTGGAGATCAATATTATACAGACGTTGAGTATAAAAAAACGATTCGTTTCAATCCCTTTCCTTCTCTCTATCTCTCTCCCTGTCCTTCTTTCTCCCTCTTTCTATTTCCTTATCTTACCCTCTTCCTCTCACATTCTATCCTTCTTTTTCACTCTACCTCTCCCTCTTTCTCTTTCCTTATCTTACCCTCTTCTTCTCTCATTCTGTCCTTCTTTTTCACTCTACCTCTTCCTCTTTCTCTTTCCTTATCTTACCCTCTTCCTCTCTCATTTTGTCCTTCTTTTTCACTCTACCTCTCCCTCTTTCTCTCTTGTTCTTTTCTTCTTTCTCTCTCATTCTCTACATTTCTGCTACTTCTTGCAAACCTTTTTTGGACCTGTTATGAAGTAGTTCTAAATATAATTCAGACATGCGGTCGTTCCATCTGTCACTTCATGTTATATATGAACTATTGAAGAAGGTAAACCAAGCTGGCGGTTTTTCAAAAGGGACTCACTTCAAATGCTTGTTACACCTGTTTCAGATCTATGTAGAGAATTGACTTTAAACTATACATGTTACAAAAATGTCAGCTTTATTTCTTTATTCGAGAAAACAACTGCCGAGTGTAAGTAGACATAGATAGCTCTCTTAGCTCTCTCTTTGTCATTTATATAAGCTTTAAAGAATCCTTTTTCCATATATCTATCTGCCTGTTACAAATGATATGACATAAGAAATATACCTTAAGTTTTTTATTTATTTGATATAAAAATTATTTATAATTTCCAAAACAGGTTTTTTTTTTTTTTAATTTTTAAAAGTTTCTTAAAACACACATATACATATAAACACTTGATGTTTATGGTTTTATGTTTAGTACTTAACCATATCACACATTAACTCTCACAACAGGGAAAACAAACAAAAACATATATAATGTGAGAAAGGAAATAAAAAATAATCAGAGATTCACTCGAAATGCGGAAATTCACACTCAAGCGCTACTTTTTAATTCTTCTTTTTAAATATTTTTCGTTTTTTTTTTTTTTTTTTGGCTGTTTGTCAACTGACCAATAAAACAGAGAACTCTTTTCGTCACTTTGCCATTTGCAGACTAATAGATATGTACGAGTGTATATAAAAATGTACATTCGTTACGTATACCTTTTCATTTGAGAAAGTTCATAATTTTTTGAATTTTTAGTTTTTTTTCTTTATTATTTTTTTTTTTTTTCGATAAATGAAAAGTAAAAAAAAATTTTCATTAAATATTAGAAAGTTGAAGACTTTGACCCCCACGCTAAGAGCGTGCGATGCTTTTTAGCATTTCAAAGAAAGTACTGATTTACCGCTAATGATGATTGTTAGGTAGTTTTGAAAGCTAAAGAAAATTGTGAAAAAAAAAAAAATTATCAGATAAATAATGAAATGACTACAATCGGTTTAATGAGTAACTCACATAATGTTTTCATACACATATATACTATTATTATTTATGTTATTGAAGCATTACTAATAATTAGTCATACTGTCATGAATCATGTAAGTGATCGATCGATCGATCTGTTTGTTATATCAAAGTTTATGCGATTATTTTCTCCTTTATATACTAAATTAAAAGTTAGAGGTTAATGACTTTTGTTAAAAATAATTATTAATATCTCTAATATTTAATTTAAAAAAAAATATATATATTATTTTTTAAATTTCAATTAAAATATGCGAATATTGAAGGGGTAGACAAAATAATGTGAACTCCAGACGTTATGAAGAATTTCGCTATTGTAGCCTTTCTATGAAGAAGATTAAGTTTGTGGATTTACCACCGTATCGCCTTTAACGATATATGCTGTATTTGACAAATAAGTATTGAGTCCTGCTGTTTCTTGTTACCACATTTATTACAGTAAACATTATCTAATTTTTATTCAGATCATCCTTAAATGCTTTAGTATCTGTTTAACTTTTCCATCTTCTCAACCTTGATTATTCTCATTTCTTATTCACTCTATACTTACTATTGCTCTTCATTTCATTTTTTTATAATTTTCCTTTGTAGTATGGAACCAAATGGAGGTCTCTAAAGCATTCCTTATGAGAAGTCAACGTTAAGAGACTATAAATCCTTCATACTAAGCCTCTTTAATATCAAAGAATTTCCTAAATATAACTCAGGAAATTTTTTTTTTTTTTGGACAGTTAGGAACTTACCCCTCACTACGTTTCCTTTCAATAAGAAATTCGCATCAATACACTGATTTAATAAACAATGAATTAATCACTCCGTGACACAGCCTAGCGCGTTGGTTTTTCTTAATGGTTTTTTTTTTTCCTTCTTCTAGGTCTTCTCCTGATTCTACCTACAATTTCCACTGGAGCTTTTCGCTTTTCCTGCTGTTTTTACCCTAGATTATGAATACTAGATACGTAGGCGCGGAAATTAATAAATAAAAACGGATTGAGCCCTTAATAATCAAACTGAAGGTTCCCTTTTTTATTGCTTCTAATCTATAAATTTTCTTGGGATGGACTGTACTGAAACGTCCTGAGTAGCAGCCCAGCTCTAGGCGATCGTTACAATGTTGTCTTCCTACCATCTTTTGGTGGCATAGTATTCATCTCATAGTATTCATCTCATATCGTCTATCTCCTACATAATGGGTGGCATGTTATGGCTCCGCGATTTTTTGGAACCATATGGTATTGATGCTTATAAATCTGGCAACACTCACCTGATTATACCAAACGAACAAGTGCTTAAAAGGTGACATTTCAGCTTAAATTTTTGTGAAAATATTTTTTAAATTCTTTGCTTATATTGATTTGAAATTCAATGAATTATCTGAAGAAACACGCTATTCAATGATTTTTTGCTATAGAACAGATACAAACGCTGTAAAAATATGACGAAACATATGAAATGTACGGTGAGAAGGCTTTCAGTGAACGGAGGATTTAGCAGTGGTTTCGTCGATTCCCTTCCGGTAATTTTTATTTCAAAGATGGACCTCGCTCTGAACCGCCAGTTATTGCAAAAGTGAATGAAATTTTACAATTCGTGAAGCGAGATGGTCACGGAAGTTGTCAGGAAATAGGGCGTAGACAACCATATGACAGTTTGGAAACCTTTGAAAAGAGTAGGCTACAAAAAGAAGCTTAAAAATATACCAAAAAAACCACAGAGAGAACATATTACCCAACATGTAGGGTGTCTCAAAATTGACGCAAGATTTGAACTAAATAGAAAATAGAGTTATTTTTTTTTTAATTTTGTAATATTTTTATTGAATCATAATGTACATAGGATAGGATTACGTATGAAATACCACATGAAATAAATAGCCTCCAGGTTTTACTGTAAAATAACAAAATGAATGAGCCTTTTTATGAAAAGAAATGTTATAATAAAAAAGCTTGAATGAAGTTCTTAGCTGCACTGCGCTTCAACTTAGACCAAATACTAAGCGCTGAGTATAATTAACTTGAAATATTCTTATTTATATTCACGAGGTTTAGTTAATGTAACTTTTTTTTAGATCACTAAATATACGAATGCAATCATGCGAGAAGTTAGTTGTGGTCAACAGAGAAGAGTATCCGACTCTATTTAGTATGTTTCTCTTGGCAACTGATCTAAAAAAGGTAAAACTGTAATTAGTGGCCCTCATGGATAGAGGGAAAAGTAAGAAAAATTCCAACCATTGGTTTTTTTTTTCATATAATATCACTTGCCTTCAGAGTTTGTGTGATTTAAACTTGAATATTTTTCTCAGAAAATGCAGAGCTTTCTTTCGAAGGAACAAGGCAGTTTATGCAAAGCTTTACTAAGCCTAAGTAAAATGGAAAATTTATGGTTTTTGCTCATAGTTCCTGTCATATGTCTTTTCTCATATATCACCTGTCACATACCATGCCCATTTTTATAAGCTTTGACCTTCAAATTAAATTTTCAAGAAAAAAGTCTTTTAGGATAATTTTTTCATCTTTTATTTTTGTATTTTTTTTTCTGACTCTATGTAGTATATGAAGGAGGAATCACATTAAATTGATGTAGATTTCTTTATAAAGTATCGAATTTAATTTACTTTCCTTAACAAAGCAAATCACTTATAAAAATATATTTTTATTTTCGGCAACTTAGTCCCAAATAATGATTTTCTTAAAGAAACAATCGAATACTAGATGTTTAAGTCTTAACTATAGATAAATTAATTTAAGAATTTTGCACTCTTTAGATGTCCAAACAACCAAACATTACGTGAAGTAATTTATAGAAATTTGTAGAAAATTCATACAAATTTTTTTACAAGTTTTTGAAAAGTTATTAAATTTTTATGTGTTTAAAATTATTAAAACTGTGTGGTCTTTAAGTCATTTGCAAATTTTATTGGAAAAATTAAAAAATTATATCCACATATCAAAGTGGTACGATATTTAAGTAATTTAATTAAAATATAATCCATAAACATTTGGTTTTATAAACAAAACATTACATGTAAACATACGTATATGTTGGTGAAAAAGAAATCCATTATTTTTTCAGTAGATGGCTACACTGGTAGATTTCTCGTAAAGTAT